>LAVV01011952.1:0-11123 GCA_001263375.1 Puccinia sorghi
CCTCAAACAAGCGCTCCTCCGCAATGGCGGATCCGTGTCGTTGGGAATCCTGGACTCAAGCTCTGCCAGTGACCCCGCATCATCGAAAAACTCCGCGGCCAAATAAGAGCCTGAACCGTTCTCCCTGCTTCCGCTCAAACCCTCATCCGGTTCAGCCATTGACCCGCGCGCGTAAAACCTCTTGACATGAGACGCCGCCGCTTTTCTTTTCAGAGGGGTACCGTCCAACTCCTCCAACTGATAACTCCCACCTGGAAACTTGCTGACCACACAGTAAGGCCCATTCCACCGGTTAGCAAAAAGTTTACCCCGTTGTGTTTCAAGACTCCGGTTGTACAACAGGACCAGATCACCTTTTTGCAGGGGATCCTGCAAGCAATGGGCGCAACACTCATCCCAATACCACACCAACTTGGCCCAACATTCCCGCAACCTCTTCACCGCCTTTTCCACCATTTCATCCCGCCTCAAGAGTTGCTCCGCACATCCCACCACCATATCGGTGGACATCTTGACCTTCCACCAATTGATTGACAGATAAGTGAGCATTTCGATGTCCACTGGAAGCACTGGTTTCCGACCATAAAGAAGTTCATACGCCGAGTACCCTGTTCCCCGCTTGATGGAGATACGGTCCGCAAACAAGACAGACGGCAGATACTGCTGCCATTTACACCCATCTTTGCCACAAAGTTTGACCAACACGTTCTTGATTGGCTGATCACCCCGCTCAATCATTTCCGTGCCCTCCGGATAATACTAAACTTTGTCCCGCACGACTGTACCAGCTTCATCAGACTTCCTCTAAACTTGACACCACCATGGTTTCCACAAGGACTCTATATTTGGATATTTTATTAGACAAAACTGGATGATGGTGTATATTGATGACATTATAATATATTCTGATGAATGGGATGTCCATTTGGATAAGATAAACCTAGTCCTAACCACTTCCATTAAAGCTGGACTTAAGATGTCTATAAAGAAATGTAATTTTGTTTATGGTTAATTAAGTCTCAGGACTAACACTAGCCATAGACCAGAATAAAGTAGCAACCGTAATGATGAAGGCTATGCCCCAAAACATAAGAGAAATGCAATCATTCCTAGGTTTTTGCA
This sequence comes from Puccinia sorghi, assembly GCA_001263375.1. Lineage (NCBI taxonomy): Eukaryota > Fungi > Basidiomycota > Pucciniomycetes > Pucciniales > Pucciniaceae > Puccinia > Puccinia sorghi. The sequence continues at coordinate 1,123 of LAVV01011952.1, forward strand.
GCTACTACAGACAACACATTCCTCAGTTTGCAAATATAAGTAAGAGTTTATATGCCCTATGCAATAAGGATACTATCTTCAAAATGACTTATGAAAGAGTTCAAAATTATGAAGAAATGAAATTACTTCTAAAAACAGCTCCTGTCTTAGCCCAACCAGATTATGAAAAGCCATTTATACTATATATTTATGCTTGTCTAGACAAGAGAGGAGAAATAGTCTCCCAGAGGACATCCTCAAATTGAACACTGAAGAATCTGTAAAAGCAATTGAATACAGGTCTATTCATATATACCTTATGTACCTCTGTAGCGGAATACGCCCAGACTTGTCTTACTCGTTTAACCTCCTGGCATGTTACAGTGCTAATCCATCTGAGAAGCACTGGACTTCTCTTGATCACCTTCTTGGTTACCTTAAGAAAACTAGGCATTTGCGTTTGAAAATATCAAACGGGAATTTCTATGGTCTGACTCCAACTGGGGTGATGAACATGAGTGCTCAACGTCCAGTTTCCTTATCAGACACAATGGGAATAGCATTGCGTGGGGAGCAAAAAGACAAACAGTAGTGGCATTGTCTACATGCGCCGCTGAATATGTAGCCTTTTCAGATGATTCTCAGCATTTGGCCCACATCAACAACCTCCTCATCGACATCAACCACACCTTGCCCATGAAGATTTATTGTGATGATGAGGCTGCAATTTTGATTGTGAGAGATAACACATCCAAGAAAAAGACTAAATATCTCTGTTGAGCATTTTATTTCATCAATGATTCTTTACAACAATATCAAATCAGGATTAGGTGGAAGAAGACTCAAGACCAGGTTGCAGATATCCTCACCAAACGGCTAGGACCCAATCTTGTTAAAAAAGTGTTACCAAAGCTCAGGCTGAAGTGGTTTTGATCACAACCAAGGGTGGGAGTGTTAGAGGCTGTTGATGGACTTGGTTGTGACACTAGAAGGAAAAGCAGATGGTTAGGGTTTTGTGGATTTTTAGTGTTGTTGGATCTTGTTTGCAGCTGTGCCGCAGCATAGCATTGTATTTATTCTGTCTGTTTTCACGCCCGGCGCTGATTCCTCACCAAGTTCTCAGGGATAATTTCCGGTTTAGGAAAGGTAGCTAATTTTGACTGCCAGGACCACAACAGTGTGTCACCTGCTCAGCTCTTAACACAATTCAGCTTAATCAATAGTTCTGATTGATTTCTAGTTAACTTACACATGAATTAAGCAATGCATTCAGATAAACATCAAATTGCTCGATGCTTCTTTTAATGTCATCATTCCAAATAATTTCTGAAGGGTTTCAGAAAAAACATGATTCATGGCACTTACTTGGAAGTGCTGCAAATGGTCCCCTGGTGGGACATTGTCAAAAAGTAAGGTCACTACACCCAGGGTGAGTCCAAGGCCCCTCAGATCAGTTCAAAGAAGACCTGGAGACTTGAAAATCTTATGGGAATGGAAACCATTCACCATCAATTTTTTGACAAAATTTTCCTTGTCCCGGATCCCCAAGAAGGATACATATCCTTTGATTTCACATTTTTCAGGCAGAAATGAGGGGATGACAGCTGGAGAGTAATGGTGAACATCAGGTTTTGAATGGTTTCCAGTGAGGATATTGACCAGCAATCCAAGCTGGTCATTGGTGAATGTATTTGAAGTACTGGCAGTTGTCCTCAGGAGGGGACCCTTATCAACTTAGGCCTTTTTGGCTCCTTTGAGGGTCAGGTAAGGAAGGGAACTGGGCGGAGATGTAGGGGAGACACCTTCTCTCCTTTCCATCTAACAATCAACATATTAGACCTTTGAAATGTACCAAATTTATAGCAATAAATTGACTCACCAAGGCGTGCACCCATTCCTGGAAAGCCTCTAGGGTGATTAGGATGTATCAATGCAGATTTGCTGGGTCAATGTAAACAGGGGGATGTTGGTACTTTGGTCACATTCTTCTTGTAAATCTTTGTCAGGTGGATGCTCCCAATTGGCAGCATCAAGTTCCTCTTCTTCTACATCATCACTGTCTTCATCTCCTGTCCTATCTTTGCGCTTCCTAGCTGCATATCTTGTGGCCTGCTCATCAGCTTCATGGGCCAAAAGCAAATATCACTTTGCTGACGCTTGGCGGCGTCTGCTGGGTTTGGCATTGTGAGGGTGAGACTAACCTCAGATTTCTCAGTATCAGCAGCAGTTTGAAGCCAAGTTGTGTAGTCTGATTGGGATTGAAAGCAATATTTGTCCTTCTTGAGAAAGTTTGGCATTCTGGGGATGGTTACCAACCACTCAATTGTTGGGGTTCAAGATGAAATGCTCTTGAGAATGATGGGGCCAGTGTTGCTGAAGTGGTTGTTGCACGCCATTGCCACCCTTGTCTGGAAATCCTCAAAGGAGGTCAACCCGTAGTCCACCAAGATGTTTGTCTTTTTGGCAACACAAGTTTTTTTTTCTTGCTTGATTTTACCCGCAATGAAAAGATGCAATTTGATGATGACCTCAATTGGACAACCCTAAATCAAATCAAAAATCAGCAAAATACAAAACATGCAATGGAAGAAACAGAGAAAAACTAGCCTTGAATGCCTCTGGCGTCTCACCCCCTCCCACAACACTATGAACATCCCATTGCGCAACTGAGCTTTGATGGCCATTGCTCCAAGTGGTGTCATTGGTGTGTGATGGGACCCCACCAAAAGCAGATATGATGGTTTTGCTTGAGTGAAGGGGATTGCTACAAGACGATATGACAGAGGAGTTCGCGCAAGGTAGTTCCGAGGGTCTAGCACTGGAGGTGAGCGGGCTTGTAGCGATTGGGCTTCGGCTCCAGTGTTTATCAGTTCATGCACGTTTAGCATCTGCGTTGTAAACCTCTAATCTCATCTTAAACCCTGGCGAGTGCTGATTCTCTTGTCTAAACTGGTTCAGTTCCCTTGACAAGGGTAACTGTGGGAGAGTAGATCTGGATGCAAATTTGGCTTAAATTGGTTGTTAATTGAGGTGGGGGTAAAGTTGCAATCCGACATCATGGAGACAAGTAACTGTTGAGGCCATAGTTAAAAAAAATGATACCATAGATGTCCAAAAATATGGAAACAGAGCTCACTCACCCAATTGGACTGGCCAGATATTCATCCAGTGTCAATGTTGTAATTGTGTGAGCAAGGGCCCATATTGTTGGAGTTGGAAAGGGATTTGCAGGATTTGGGGAGGCCAAACCCTGACATCTGAGCAAGACAGTGTGGTTTGTTGGGTGACCGTGGCAATATTCAAAATTTTAAATACGTGAAACTTGATAACTTCATTGAACAAAAGAATTAAAAAAAATTGACTTGTCCAACTATTTTGGGAAACACAAATATTACTACAACCAAAACAAGGAATGTGTTGACTAGACTGGCAAAGAAAAAAACTGCAGGACCTGACCACACACCAAATGAGATACTAACGCTGCTTGCACCCAAGATCACGCCACGACTGATAGAAATCTGTGACAGTTGCATTCAACTAAATTCCTTTCCGACAGCTTGGTGGATGACGACAACAGCCATCATTTGCAAATTTAACAAAAATGATTACCCTGACCCAGGGGTGTACCATCCCATTGCGCTCCTTAACACTCTGAGTAAGGTTTTTGAGACCATAATAGCTGATTGGTTGACTCATTGGGAAGAATCAACAGGCGTTTTGCTGGAAAGACACATGGGAGGCAGACGGGGGAAGAGTGGATGTCATGATGACACTAACCATGTGGACTAGGTGTAAATGGAGAGAAAAAACTCTCAGGATACCAAAACCAGGCCAATATTTGCTCACCCAGATTATGAATATTTTAAACTCAATCCCCAAGAGAGTTAAGGTGACCTTCAGATGGTGCCATGTAGGAATTGAAGGGAATGAAATGGCGGACCAGAAGGCTGATGAAGACTTGTGCCGTATCCCATATGTGAAATGTGCAATGTGAAGGAGACTGTTGAACACTATTTGATTTCTTGCCGCAGATACAAGGAAGCACAGGGTTGCTCTTTAAGAGCCACATTGAAGAAAGAATGCATCAAGGCATTCACAGCGAGGTCACTGTTGAACAATCGATCTTTGAAGGAACAGCAAAATTCATTACCAACATGGCGCAATTACCTCAAACCAGAGCGGAGGGTGATGAAGTTGAAAATCAAACTCGTGAAGGAAAAAAAAAACTTTCTTCCTTTTTCCTTTTCTTATTTCTATCAAAGGCAGTATTTTCAGGCAAAAAGATTGTAACAGGTATATGATTGTGAGTCCTGCTAATCCCAAAAGATCAGAAGGAAAAATTGTATATGCATAGTGCGCAATGTTAAATCAAATCTGCACTTGAAAAAAAAAGCGTGGAGCGATATGGCGGTTTCTGCCCGAGTTTTGTCAGTGAGAGAAAAGGGCCCAGAGGTACAAGCACTGAAACCCTCCGGTGGGGTTTATTCTTTGAAAATGGCTTCTCAACCAACAAGAACACGGCCAAACAGACGCTCAACAAGAACACAACAGCAACAGCAAACACCCACCCCAGCAACAGCAACGTCCAAGATAACTAACATCCAAACACCACTCGATAAGACTGCCATCGAGACTCCCTCACTCACCCCCAATTCATACCAGCATCACATCACCCACATATCCCCAACCAAGCAACCTCCTCCTCTCACAGGATTTCAAAGACTCAGCCTTCTATTGGATGGGAAACCCCATTATCTCGATCAGCCTGGTCCACAGAACCGCATCCTACTCTCCATTAAATCCACCCTCTCTCAGGATACCGATTATGGTCTCGAGGTCCTACTGGCTGGCTCATTCTTCGAACCCGATCTCATTCCTCTATCACGATTTCCCGGACTGATTGATTCCCTTCTCGATCTTATCGATCTCTACCGCTCCCCTGGGGTCTTTTACGATCCCATTCAAAAAGCCACCCGAAGACGCGCCCTCGAAGCCACATTGGTGGTCCGCAACTTGCTTTGTCTCGACTCGAACGCGTCCAGTATTTCATCAAACCATCCACGTCTTCTCCCTCTCATCATCCAAGGCTTTCGTCACGCCCAATCGGACTCAGACCACGAATTTGTGACGCTGCTGCTTGAAATTCTCGAGACTCTCGCCTCACACAATCTTGTCCGTCTTGACCAACCCGTCCTTAGCCCAGCCATTCCACGTCAGAACATCCATCATCAAGTTCTTCATTCTACTCAGCCCTCCGAGACGTCCCCCGATAAGCAGACCTGCCGTGATTGGCCGAGCGAGCTGGTCCGGCAACTTGACCGCCTCACCCACTCCTCAGATCGCGCCCTGGTCCTAGCCGCATATCGCTGCTTTACAGCCATTGGTTCCTTGGCGGCTAACCAGGTAGTCCTTACCGCCGAACTCTTTAGATCAGACCCTGCTCGATCTAAGCCCTCCCCATGGCCGAAAGCCATCGAACGCGCGCTCGTCTTGTTGGCCCTTCCGGACGTGGAGATGCTACTGGTCGTGCTCGATTACTTGTATACTCTAACTCTGGTCAATACGGTCGCATTATCGATATGCTATCTCCACCCGGACATTCTTGCGATATTCAAACTGCTGCTTGTTCACGTCCATCACAACTGTCGGCTCGAACGGTTTCCGGTCGAACTGCTGCCGATCCCGGAGCCTAAGTGGTACTTCCAACGTCCCCCGGTCCCGGAACCTATCCCGGAAGAAGTGGCCCTATCAGTTTATGGGAACAGTCGAGACAAGGCCCCATTGGTAACGGGAGCTCGGACCACTCCACAGACGCTGACAATGTCGGAGGTGCATCAAATCTTGCTCCCCGAGTCGCAACTGAAAGACCTCATCAACTTATCCGAGCCGAACCGGGCCCGACAATGGATGTCGCGTGTCTTCGAGCCCTTTCCCGGCGGAGAAGTTCAACAAGTCACGCTCTGGCTCGCCTACAAAACCCAGTTTGAAAACTTTCAAACCCCATCCCAGTTCGGTCCCGGCATTCAGATGATCGCTCCCGCCGAGGCCATCAAGCTCACCTCGGACGTCTTTCCTAATGCTTTACCCAGCGTCACGGAACACAAAAGCGGGGAGAAAAAATTCGTGATCGCTGGTATGAGAGTCCGTCCCAAAAAACGTACGCCACCGCTGTTTCCTCTTTCTTTTATATCTATATATACCTGATGAACAAGCTATAATAATAAAGCATGATGGTGTCAATGTATAGATGCGAAGATATGGAAGTGTAATTGGAAAGAATGTGCCAAGAACGCGTCGGAAGAAGAGAGTGATGACATCGGAACCGGAGGGCCGGAGAGGCTGTATAGACACGTGGAGAAGGCGCACATCGCGCCACGTACGAGCAAATGTCATTGGCTGGGCTGTACATACCAAGCAGGGAACCGGATGGAGCTGTTGCTGCATGTGCGAACGCACATCCTGTACCTGCCCTCGCCGGCTGGCCGGAGCACCGGTCGAGGGGAGCAGGGCACCAAGGGCGAGAAGACGGAGACGACAGAGGAGTGCTTGCCCTTCCGGAGCTTCATCCCTGAGCGCTGGGAGACGCCCAACACGGGGCCGTATCTACCGGACCAGCCGCTCTCTGCTGGTGGTGGAGGGGGTGCGGTTGGAATTGGGTTTGTGGCGGTGCTGGTTCTGCGAAACTTGATTTCGGCGGTTGCGGACGCGCTGGTCGAGCTGGTCAAAACCCTCGAGCACCAGGGCGGTCTTGCACAGATGGTGGGAATATCGGAGGAGATCGCGGATGGCTCGGTGGAAGAGCAGGGCTGGCGGATGGTGGATGTGCTACAGGACCCTCATTCGACGACGACGACGGAGCCAGTCGGACCCGTGGGACTTTCGCCGGCCCAAGCGAAGCTGGTTCGGCTTGCAAGACTGCTCTCCGGCACACACCCCTCCTCATCACCATCCAGTAGTAGTGACCACGCCGACTTCCTCCTCATCTCCGCCACTCGTCTCCCCACTGGATTTATCGAAAAAGAGGCTAGGACTCTCCTCTCTGATGGCCCTCATTTCCTCCCCCTCGCCGCTGACCTCCTTCATCTCATTACCTCTATCGCCTCCAACTTGCACTCCATCCACTTTCCTAATCCCCTCACACCGTCTGCTAATGCCTCTCCCTGACCTTCCTCTTCACCCCTCACTTCATATATCATCTCACCCTTTTTTTTCTGTCCCTTTCTTGGTCTCCCTCTATCTTCTACTCTATATACATATATATGTGTGTGTGTTGCCTCACCAATTTTGTAGTGTGCTGATATGATATACCTTGGTCTTTTATCTCCCCCTCATCGTCAAAATATAAACTACTTGCCATGCTGATCTACATTGCACCCTTGCTCTCTCTCTCCCCTTCATTCCATCTAATGCCCCCAAGGTGGTTGTTACATGAAGCAAAAAAAACTGAATATTTGGGAGTACAGCTTCTTAACCTCTGGGCTTACACGTGAGCTGTGCCTCCACCATGACGAAAACTTTCTACACAATACAGGCCTGGAGTTTGATGATGTTCTGCTTGAACCAGAATGTTCAAATAATGACAGTTTGAGATTGATCCGATTGATAAATGAAAATGTGGTCCTTAGTTGTTGCACTGGATAATATTAACATACCAGCTTAAATTCTTACATACCTATGATAGTGTGACTAAATAAGAAGAAATGAGTAAATCAAAGAGCAATGATGAGGAAATGAAGGTGAACTTACTATTTCAGATTCTCTGATCACTGGTTTGATGAGAATAAAGTGATGAGGGAAGAGGTGACATAGGAGCCAAGAGCCTGACTTCAAATAAAAGTGATAATGATGATGGAAAACACAAAAAATAAGAAATAATGACATCATTAATAATGAACTGATCAAATGGTTTGCCCATTTAAATGATGATCTTGATCCTTGAGCTTTGACCATCAAACATCTTGCACTTTGATTATCAACATGTTGAGCTTTTGAGATTCTATTTGAATGTACATAACCACTTACCACAACAGAATGTTGTCAGCAGAGGCTGACCAATTGCCCTACAGTTCAATTTGCCTGTCTGATGGGTCACTTGGACCAAATATTTCCCTGGGAAAAAATCAGATGTGCGGGAACCACCAGAACCAGTTCTGCCATTTAATTTTTCAGGCAGTTATGGACTCAGAGTATACATGAGGTGGATTCATTCCTGGGGTTTTCAAGTCTGCATACTTCTTCATAGCTATATGCTAAGTATAGAAAACTATGAAGATTTACTTAGGACACTTTGAAACCACAAATCAGTCTGCCTCATGCTTCTCCATACTTTTCTATACTTGCCATAGAACTGTGTAAAACTATGAAGACTTCAAAAACCCAGAAATAAATCCACCTATGGATTTCACCTATCATCATCAATTTCTTTTTGGGTTGTTTGTTTAAGTCTTATCTATCATATTGAGTCCCACATTGCATATATATATATATATCTTGGATTTTTGTTACACAAAGTCCATACCACAGTCTTAACTTATTTCAACTTGAATTTCTTTATGCTACTCAGTTTTCATGTATCACAGGGCTTCTGGCTGCATCCCCCCAAGCCTGTGTGAACCAATCAGGTGAGCTTTATCACAATTAGCTACATGTACAGAGAGGGCCATAGTCACATAAAGTTGCATGTACAGAGGGCCATAATAACACAGAAAAACAGCAGGAAAGAAAAGAGAGGAAAGAAACAAGTAATCAGCAGGGGTGCTTTAATAACCAAACAGTGAGGTCAGAAAGAAAAGAGAAGAACTGATTAAAAGGAGATGTGACTTGCTGGTAAGTGATTATGACACTTGGTGAGTGAGAAAATTACTTATCAGTAAGTAAGGGAACTCTGGTTTCCTGTGTGATCTGTTGTGGTTTTGGTTTGTTTCTTGCCTGGGGTTGAAAATTTCACCAGGTCTGGTTTTCTAGAAGTTGGGTGAACTTCAAATTGAATATATTCAGTTTTATGTCTAGCTAGAATAGTCCCCTCATATTCAACCTTAATTTAATTAAGTCATGCACACAACACAATTATACCACACCTCATGTAGTTTACATGGGTAGAAAAAGAAGGAAAATAATATGAGAAGACTAAATCCAATTTCAGAGCATTGCTTAGAATAATAAAAAGCCTAACTTATTGAATGCCTGACTTTGGGGCTTCCAGAAGGGTCCCTCCAAGGGAGGAAATTATGCCTCTCAAGTCAGCAGGATGATCTCTTTAGTAGGAAAAACTTTTAAAATGGCAATATTGAAAAATTTTCTTAAACTTTTGTCTTGGCAAAGCTTTACTGCTGCATATTTTATCTTCCTCACATGAAAGCAGCTTTATACCAATCCTCTCCTTTCTCTCAATTTGAAGTTTCCAATACCCGTCTGCAACTCACAAAAATGTAATACATGTTGCACAATACTGTGAGCTGCATGAGATACAGAGACAGCTTATTTAGGTTTTTTGATTTCAAATAAATAAGAATTAAAAAGAAATGGGAAGGAGAAGGGCAAGTGGGAGAGGAGGTGCTTGCGCACATTATGGTCTGCAAATGTTTGAGCCTCAGATCAAAGACAAAGCCTCTAACAGTTAAAGTCTGATAAAAGAAAATTTTAACTACCTTAGGCAACACAGGCAAAGTTGGGCATAATTCCCTCCTTTGGAGGGTCCCTTTGGGACACCCCAAAGTCGGGACTCTGTTAAGTTATATAAAAAAACTTTTTCAGAGAAAAACAAATGAATTAAATATGTTTATCTAAAATTGAAGCCTTTTGGACAGGCTTGCTGTCTCCAAGGCTGACTTCCATTGTTGCATTCATTTACATAAGCTACACATATAAATACACATTGTTTTCCTCTTTAGCATATGTAACCTCATGAATATTTAAAGAGTTCCTGTAATACACACTCAAGAGATCATAAGATGCCATACTGTTGAGAGCTTTTTAAAAGATTGATTACACACAGAACCAGAGAACTAAAGAACAAAAAACAG
>LAVV01011963.1:4885-17089 GCA_001263375.1 Puccinia sorghi
AAACCATCCATCAACACTCATAGCACAACTAAGTGCATAATTCTCACTTGGTAAGTAGCATAGAGGCTGAAACTAGCTCTTTGTATCTATACATCCTCCTCTTATAAAGAATGTCCTGTGCATGCAACTATGCAGTTGCAATACCTCTGCAATCTTTGAAATTGTAGCAAAAATGGAAAACCGTAATGGAATTATGTTTTTCCATTAGGTTGTCAGTTTTCTTAGACATGGTAGTGTCTGGTTGATTCTTGTCCTCAGAATTTGAAGAGGTATTGCCTTTGATTTTAGGATCCAGATTGGTTGTTGCCTTCTTATGAGTACTTCTAATGTAATGAAAATTAGCAATGCATTTTTCATGCATTTAGCAAGAAAGATCAACTTGGGCAGGATTTGAAGCATTAACCTTGACTAGAAGCTAGGAAACTATACTAGAAGTGCTGAATTTACCAACTAGGTTATCAAGTCTGCGCCTGATGTGTTGATTTTTGAAAGTGTGGCTTAATCTCATTTGGATACATAAGCTCACAGAATTAAGTTCCACACAGGCCAATATATTATTACACAAGATTTTTTTCATTTGTGTATCAACATGCAGTGAGTGTGAATCATGTCATCAGTTTCACATGTTTTTTAGGATATAATCAATCTGTAAATAACATGGAATGGAAGTATTGATTCACACATTGGTGTGACTCTCGCCGGAAAATGGGTATTTTTAGCTTGCATGGTGGTAAGCTTCTTGGCAGATTTTGTGAATTTCAGGATTCTGTCCACAACTACTAATTCACCCCTTTTACACGCGTCTACACACCACACACCTCAAACTCCCATTCCTCATACTAGAATCCTCTCACCTGCACCCTCCCCCTGGCCCATGGCCCTTCCAAGACCCCCTGACCCCCCCAATTTACCCAACCACACGCAACACGTGGTTTCAGAAAATGAAATGGATCTCGAGCGCGCGGCCCCGACACGTCTCCCGGACAGACCCTCCGTCAACCCCCCCTCTTCACAAGTCACACCAGAAGTGGCTCATGGAGCACAAACATGAATGGTCCAAGGAGGTCCACCCTCACCTTGAANAGTCATCCTAATCAAACAAAGCGTTGAGCCTAAACAAAAGGCTATGAGACTGGCTGAAATTTCCAGTCCAATTAGGAGGTTACAGTGTCACATACCGAAACTGATGCACCAATGAATCCAAAGGTTTCCTTTGGCTGTCCAAGCATCATGTATTAGGGTGAACTTGCTATTGGTGGCCTGTTGGAAGAGATTATAACATGAATAAATCACAATAAAAACCTTTGGAATTTAATTGAGTTACATACTTTCAATGGTAAGTCCAAATATATGACACACCCAGAGGTTGCAGCCCATTTCCTTTTGAACAACTCCAATCCAGGTTCACGGTAGTGAAAGGCTGCTCAAAAATATGGGTCTTCAATACAGTTCCAAGGGATTGCTTGAAGTAAAAGCCAAAAAGATACAATGTTATTGAGAGTTTTGGTAGAATCTTTTCTGCTTGGTTGATGTGATTATATATTGATCCTTCTTTTGTGTTTTTCTTGATTTTAATTTCTTGCGAAGAGATGTGGCAGGAAGCTTGGAACCCTCTTTGATGGCTTCTTGATGTTGTGGGAAGCCATCTGATACCCTTCCAGTTTCACAAGAGCCATCACAATGGGTCCAAAGATTTGACAGGCTGCTTCCAGATACATGGACTTCTTTCTTGCACCACAAACATTTATAGGCACTTTGTGGCGTATTATCAAGCTTCCAAACCAAAAGAAAATTAGAATGTATCCCTGAATAATATGTATAATAAAAATTTAAGATTCAAGGATATTCCACTCACATCCCACTTGTGACAATATATCACTTCAAAAAAAACAACTTGCTCAACTGCCTGCAGTTGACATGCAGCATGCTCCAGTCAATCTGCCATCCAAACTCAACCTGTTTGAATATTTAGATTAACCACAGAAGATTCCTGGTAGTTTCTGCATTTCAACTGCAGGCAGTTGAGCAATTTCTTTTGTGGTGGATATTGTTAAGTTTTGCATGAGTTGAACATGTTGATACACATTATGTTACTTAGTTCCACAATGGTTCAACTTGATTTTTACAGAGTATATATGGTTTTCATGCAGCCAACATGCTACATGTTTCAAACCAAAAGAATTTAAGAATATATGTGTGACACTCAACAGTGAAGTGCTAGGAATTTTCCCCTTGTGAAGGTCACTTGGAATTGTCTTATATGTTATATCACTTGAATTCAGCCAGAATATTTGTCAAAGATTGGATATATCCCAGATGAAATCGAACATGCTGAGGAAGAATTTCACGGCTAATTTTTATTCATTAATTTAGAAGGATTTTCTCCTCATTTGCAAAATAAATTAATATTTTACATATGCCTTCTAATAATCTGGAATTTTACCAAAGAGTATACTCAAAGTGATTATCCAATCAGAATCAGTATTATTATTTCATTAAAGAAATCTTAATATTCACAAAAAGATTCTGTATAATTGCAATGTGAAGTGAAACAAGTTTAGATGAAAATAAAAATGAATTAAGGATGAGAACCTGCTTGATAGAAATTTACTAGTGTTGAACGGTGGCTATAAGTTGTAGGAAGGGTCAAATCCAGTCCTAGTTCACACCCAACCACTGATGAATTTTGAGATCTTCAGTTTTAAGGTTCCAAACAGTGTGTGGCTTTGAGAGCTAGCTTTAAGTAGTGATGTGTAGATTTATCTTCAAGCTCAAGAGGAATGGTATAATGAAAAAGGATAATTTTATTATCTTCTCTTCTGTAAGTCTAGGGAGCAATAGAGTTCAAGGAGTAAAAATTATATGTGCTATCTACCACAGGTGAATAGATATAAGCATATATGAAAGATGCTAATAATAAAATAGTGAAAAAGGTAAAATAAAATGAGTGTAAGAGATTAAGAATATGCAGATGGGGATTTACAAACTCAGTTGGCCAGTTAAGGGGTAACTGGTTTGAACTGCCAGCTTACATATTTGAACTGTCCCATTGTTATGGTTGCCTTGATCAAATCTATATTTCCCTCATCAATATTCTCTAGGACCAAGTACAAATTTAAATGATATGAAAAAAAATCCACAAGTGGGATTGATTATGTAAAATATTAATTCAAATCCTGATACTACAAAAAATTCTATTAGGACGGTTCAAATACAGCTGAAATCATCAAAAATTGCATGTATAACCCAATTCACCAGTCAATTTGGGCGGGGGATGCTTGCTGATTTATAAAAATCAGCATGGTTAAAATTCCCCTATGTGAACCGTCCTATCATCCCTAATGGAGTAATTCCTGTCATACAGGATTGCGTAATCTACAAGGGCTAAATATAAATTCCAAAATTTGTTTGGTGGTGGGAATCTGACTGTCATCAATTTTCATCACCAAATAAGTTTTGGGATTTAGAGATGGAAGTTACAGGTTAAGGAATCTGTGTGACAGGAAGCCCTCCAATAACCTGCTTCAAACAAGTCTTAACACTACTTTCCCATTACCAGTAAGCTAAAAACTGATGAAATTTGTTAAAATCAACCTTCAAACCTATTTCAGTTGGGTAATAGCCCAGAGACAGCCTGATAATAGCACACATGAAATAAAATAAAAAAGCGGGGGTTTTCAACCCCCATAAATTTAATCAGCAACCCCAGAGGACACGGCCCATGCCACAGATGCTGTCAGAGTGTGAAACTCTGAAAAGAGTATTTTTTCTGTGGGAATTGAAACCACTTATCTCATGTCCATTTCATGTGTACTCACCACTGTAAATAAGGACACTTAAAGATGAATGAATTGGGATGTTCCATAAATGCTATGAATGCTACTGGTGTCTATTAAATACCCATTGGGAGGGTGAAACCCTGTAATTGGCAGGTGATAATATAGTAGACAGCAGCAGTTATGATGACTCCTAGAGAAGACAAATCAAAATCCAACACAGAGCGGCTAGGGGTGAGCCCCAGACATCCAGCCAGAAGTTTGGGTGCCAACCCGAAGAAAAAGGTTATCACCCCAATCACAGCCAAATGATAAAAACTTTATAAATTTAACCATTCCCCCAATATATCAGCTTTTTGAGGAAATATACCAGCCTTAATACAAATAAATACCATTACAAAAACAATAATGAACTTAAAATTGAAAGATAAAAGTTGTACATAAGAAAATAAAAAAACCCACCAATTTTGACCATTTATCATTCTTTTCCTTTTTTTTGATGTTTATTGAGGGATCATACAAGGATTAAAGTCACCAAACAACATTATTATGACAATTATACACAAAATATTGTATTATGAAATTTGTAGATAATGATAAAAACTTGACAAACATTTTTCTGTCTGTTTGGTTTCAAGCTGACCACCCTCAGACAACAGAGTAAAATTAATTATGCACATGAAATTAATATTAAAATTGATGAAGACATAAAGGATTTAATGAAAGACCTTGTTGATCATTCTGAGAATTGCTGGGAGGGTTTAAGGATGATTGCAGGCTTAGATTGCTTTGATAGGGCAGAAATTCTTTGGAGGTGGGTTTGATGATGATACTGATTCTGGAAGATCTTCAGATTTTTCTTGCTCATTCTCCTGTTCATTTCTTCTGTTTTTCATGTGTTTGATCCTCCGCCTTGTGTTTTCTGTCCATGTGCTCAAAGTAAGATGGATCCCTTCCAGTAGTTGTTGATTTGGGTTTGTTTTATGCGCCTTTTGATCTTCCTCATGCGTTTTGGGCTTTCTTGGTTAATTTGATGTTGAAAACTGTTACAGCTCCTCCAATGAATTTTGTGATGGCATCCAATTTGATTTCCCTCTTTGTTGGGTTCATTGCTAGTATTGTTTTCCTTGAGTTATTCAATTCTTTGAGCTTCCTAGTCTTCAGGTGTTAATCCTACAGGAATTCAGTCCCATTAAATGATTCAGAACACATTAAAAATGAAAAATACTAGCATGGTTTGTTGGTGAGGAATGTTTGTGGCTGGGGGTGGGTCCAAAAAGATGGAATTAGTCCAGCAATCCCCAAATATTTGACCTGAACCCTATAAGACCTGCAAGGCCTAGAATTTGACCTGCATCCCCCAAAATTAGACCCATAATCCCTATGATTTGACCCACAACCTCCAAAATCCGACTGGTATCCCCCAAAGTTATCAAGATTTGGACATGCCATCATGGATAAATATAAAATATCTGAGAATTTTAATTGTTTGATTACTCTAACAAGAGCCGGAATGCTAAACAGAATACATCAGAAAACAATGATCAAAGAAAGGGAGTTTAAATTGAGAAAAAGAAACAATGTTTTGTTGTTTTATTTTATCTTTATTCTAAGTTATTGTGTTTAACTTTTAACCTTACCATTAGAATCACTTAACCCAATCAGATGATCATGGGCAAAATGGTAGTCACAGATAAGCTCCATATTTCCGGAAAGAAAGCACCTTCTGGTCAAGAAAACCCCGTCCAGGAAAAGCTTGAAGACCATATTGAAGGGGATGAGACCGGAGAACAGCCGCACTGTTAACCTTCCAATCCTACGAGACATGTCACATTTGGTCACAATTGCCTTGGAGGTGTATAACGTCTAGGGAGCTAGTTCTGAGACTTTCTTGTCGTCTTGGTTGTACAAATGCGCCGTGAGGAACTGAAGTTTGGCCATCTTATGGTTGAATGAATTAATGTTGTTTTGCAAGTTTTATGGTGGGATGGATGCACGTTGTTTTGCAAGTACTTGCAATATCTCTGTTTTTTCTTTTAGATGACAAGAAGAAGTGCGGAACAAGACAGAAATGGACAGAGAGGACTGACAACATTGATGAGAATGATTATGGAGAAAGGGACAGATCAAGAGCGAGACAAAGATTAAAGGGATCGGACGGCTTCGGTGGCACGGTGCTAGAGAAGAAAAGCCTTTCATCAAACGCTCAGCTGCGACAATTCACCATTTGCCAGTGCCAGCAACTTGCAACTTTTTAAGGACCACAAGAAGCTGAAAGGAATTGTAGGCTTGCACTGCCTTGATGGAACCAAGCCTGGGAATACAACATCATATTGGTCTTGAGTCACAGCGGCAACTGAGTACTGTTGGTTGTGTTAGGATCTGTGGTGTGACTCGTTTGTGACATCAGCAAACCTATCTTCATGAGGATCACAATCTTGTCTATCTTGTGTGCGGCGCAGTCATGTAATCAGTTGTATCTGCCGTTGCGCGAGGAACCGGTTTCTTCCTCACCGTTTAGGGAAACCGGAACCGGACGCAACGGTAGCTAACCGCCATCAACGGTACATCTGCAGGTTAGTAATCAATCCTCACCGTTTAAGGAAACCGGAACCGGACGCAACGGTAGCTAACCGCCGTCAACGGTAAATCTGCAGTGTGACCGTATTGAGTCTTCACAGGTTGGACGACATCAGGACGTGGCAGAGAACACGAGCTGGCTGTCACAGATTGGAGAATGACAGGCGGATAACAGCCAGCGGTCAACAAGGGAACAATTTTTTTGCCTTTTCCGCCGTCATTAATCAGTTGGCGTCGGGGCATTCATCTCTTCATTTCCATCTGTTCAAAGCAAAACGACGTCTGGATCCATGCTGCCCTCACTGCGCGGGAAAGGAAACCTCAACTCATCTGTTCAACTTCTGCCCTAAATACAAAGACTCAAGGCAATCACTCCGCCGCCAAACAGCCAAGAAGAAAGTCAAGTTTGATTGGAATAATCCTCATTCACTCCTCAAGAACCCTAAAGCACACTCAATAGTTGCGGCCTTCCTCAAAGAATCAGGCTGTTTCCCGTTTCTTTAAACACTCATCGCTGTTTTTATACATTCTACTTTCTATTTTCTTTTTTTCTTTTTATTTCTCCTTTGATTACCTCTTCTTGATTCTCTTCTGACTTCCGCGCATTTGTTTGTTTTCTGTTGCCTTTCTTCAGACTAGTTACTTAGATTTTACATTTGTATGTAGGGTGATACTTATAGGTTCATAGTGTGCAATGCTACGGCGAAATAACACTTAAAAAAAAAAAAAAAAGAAAAAAAGAAGAAAAAAAAAAAAAGGCTGCTCAGAAGAAGAAAAGCCACATATTTTTGTAACCGTTGAATCAGCTGGCATTACTGGCCAGTTTATGAAGTAACAAACATATAGATAACTTCCATCTCACAACCCTAGCAACACCTTGAATGCGCAAGACCAGGCAGGTGAATGGATTTGAATGTTCGTACTGATTATTCATCAATGGAGCTACTTCCCGATGAAAAATGCTTTTGTGACCTTCCAGGTCTTGCCTCATCTAGGCTGACAAGCACGCAATTCCAGCCAGTTACGACGACGTAGGGATTGAGTTTCGTGCTCACTCTTTGTAGCCGCAGGATCCGGTCGATCGTTGCCGAACCCCGCTTTTCCATCGGCGCAGTAGAGAATCTGGGCTGTAAAACTGATACACCAGTTTGCAGGCAGCTTCTGGAAGATCAAAGCGAATTTGGGGTTGAAAAACGCCTTCACGTCATCACTGTTGCTTTCAGAACGGGTGCGCATCCTGCCTGGATAGCAGTTTCGTAGAGTACCTGGTTTTCATTTTTCCGGTTTATTTGACGTTAGTCCAACAATCGACACCATTTCTATCGGGCGAATGCGAGCAATGTCAACCAATTTTCACAGACCTTGTGCGCCAAAGGAAGAGGAGGTTCGAGACTCTGGAAGCTTCCACAGCAGCAATTGGGACTCGGAGAAACTGGGAGGAAGATTCTCAGAACACGTGCCGATAGTAATTCTGTCTTACTGTTGGGGACATGATCAGCTCGATGGAGCGAAGCCCTCAACCGATGCCGCTTAGCTTGTTGCGGACAACATTATGTACGTCAGGTCCAGGCCGCATCTCTAATAATTTGAGTCCATAGGGAGCTTCTTTTTCGCCTGAGCAATGATTGAGGTTGATGTCTAGCGTTCTTCTGTAACCGCTAATCATCCGAATCATTCTACCTGTACTACATGGCTACGGCGCCGTCTCATCTTCAGTCTGCGGCATTGATAAGAGACTGACTCTTACAAGCATTGAGCACTCGATTCGCAATTGATCATCCTGATTGCACCATCAGCCACGTTTTGTGCAATTTTTCTTACGCGAGCGGGGGTGACACCGGTAGCTTCGTTTCGCTCAAACTTGTCTCGTCTTATCATATTGTGCTTAGACCTAGCGTAGGATATATGGAACGATAGGCTGGCTTGCAATTTGTAAAGAGGTAACTCCATCACTTATCGTCAATATCCAACTGTATGGATGAGTTTCTGCGACGACATTGTAGCTCATTCTCCGCCTGGCATTTCTCCGAGTCCCACGTTGCGTCTTCCTAATCGGGCTCTTGCTATGAGCTGACGCACTAAATGCAATGACACCACCTTCCCTGAATCTACCGCGACCAAACGGCTGGCTATTGATTATTGGTAATGCTTAAATAGCTGCTCGCACCCTTCAGCTGTGGCCGGTTTCACCCCTGCTTGAACTTATATCAACCAACAATTAATCCTCACTCGGTCGAGCCAAAGTTGTATTCCACTTCGATTCCATTCAATGATCTGCCTGCGCTCTTCCCAAACCTCATGCCTGAAAGGATTTGCGGCAAACATCCTTTCCATCATAGCATTGTGCCTCTCTCTCCAGGCTTGTCTCGGGGATTCGGACACGCGCAAGAAGAAAATCAAGACATCAATCCCTATCGTGAACGAAAAACACCTATATACCATTCCTGTAGGATTCGGATCGCCCCCCGAGTATCACAACCTTGGCATTGCCACTGGGTCTGCCAACACCTATACTGGAAATGTCGTACAGTATAAACATACGGAGTCAACTTTTGACCTTCACCAACAACTGTTCATTCCTTATGGGTACGGGAACGCTACGGGAAAACTGGTGACTGACACGATCACCCTCGGACAGTCGGAGTCCAGTGTTAGGTTAAGCAACACAACCGTCGGAAATGTCACCAAGCTTGTTGTACGTCGTTTATCTTACACAATCTGAATTTCAATCCCGGATTCAGGCTCATGAATTATTTTTCTGCCGAGCAGGGGTTCGAGCCCGTCGATGGCCTCCTGGGACTTGGCTTATCTTCTGAATCCTACCCGCGCAACGAGGAAAATATTGGCCAGTTGCTCACTCCTACCGGCCTCATGTATGACCGCGGAATGTTGGAAAAAGTGATGTTTGGGGTAGGCCACCGATTTAGCTGGTAGTAAGAAAATGAAAACACGAACCTAGAAAGCTGAAATTTTTTTTTTCTGCTTTCTAGTTATCATTTATGCCCACCCGCAAAGACCGGGATCCCAATGGAATTCTCACGATTGGTGGGGTTGAGCCCAGCAGATTTGTTGGAGATCTAACTTGGTACCCCTGTAGCTCTTACCGGTAGGTGCAGTGACTGCTACCTGGCGAAATCTATGTCAAGATTTAGTACTTAGGATGTCTCGTTCTCATCTACCAGTACTTGGGACTGGAGTGCTTCCATTTCCTATGGTGAAAATGAGCTTTCAGGAATAAGTATCAGTGGAGCTTTTGATACGAGTGAGTCATACCCTCTGTTTTATATAAACCTGATTCGGCTCGCTCATATCATCCGGACCCTGCTTCCTGATACAGGTTACACCAACACACCGGCTCTCCCCAAAGATCTCTTTGATAAATACGTGCTGTCCATCCCGGGTGCCCTCTGGGATGACTCCTGGCTATCCTTGAATCCCTCCGGATCGGTTAATAAGTACATGCTCAAGATTCCTAGCTCATCGGTAGCTGAGATGGAAGACCTGTGCTTCACCGCCAAGGATGTTCGCTGGTGTTTATGTCCTGAAGCCCAGCTGGTACCCGATGGTCTAATTACCGATGGAGAGCCTGGTTATCGATACGGCTACGTCAGCCCCATTCAGAACAACGTAAAGCAAGAAGCTCAATTTATTTGTACGTGTTTTCTTATACCACGAAGTTCAGTTTATGAGGCTTTACTTGAAACTAACATCATACCACTCCACCCCTATTTCCCCTTTTCCCAGTGGGAATGAAGGCAATGGAACGCTTCTACGTGGCTTTCGATTTAGCTAACTACCGGGTTAGTGAGAGTGTCTTCCACTTGCTACACTAGTATGACCAATCCATTTGATCTTGACTGTCGACTTGCTCACTAATTGTTTTAGATCGGACTGGCTCAAACCGAATGGACGAGCTCGACATTTTAAGGGTGATCTGCGCGCAAGAAAAACATAACCCCTCCAATAAAATCGTAACTCAAACCCGATCAACCGTCCATCAAAGTGCTCGCCTGGCGGATGCTCTTACTTTCGATCATCGCCCGAATTGAACCTCAATTAATGCAGTCCCATGAAAGAACAAAAATCCAATGATTCGCCATTTTCAACTTAAAGAATTAACTATAATTACTTGTTTCAATCGTTGTTGTAAATTTTAGACCATAAAAGATGTAATAAAAACAAAACTGCATTCCACTCCAAACTTAGGGCAGGTACCACAGCCCGCGCGAATTTTGTTTTTCCCAATTATTTTGGAAGAAACTGTTTCTGGGCAAAAACGTGTACCACAGACATCAGTTTTTGCCAAAATCCCAGAATACATTTTGCCGAAAACTTACCCTGCGAAAAACAAGAAGAAGTCAAAGTCTAAATGGCCATTGATCTCACTATCTAGTTCCTCCGCCAATGAAGAAGATTTTACGAGGCAAAAATGACGTCCGATGCAGCAACAAAGTTGTTTCAGTCAACAACTAAGCGCATCCAAGAGAGCAAGGGTTCCGTGGTCATGAAATCAATTTATGGGTTGATAGGGTCCATAACCCAAGCAAGTGTGACAATGAAGAGGATGTCACACATGAGATGATGAATAGGGTTAGGTTCAAGAGATGGTTCACTGCTTCCACAACTAGTGTATCTAGATTAGGTTTCAGTTCACCCAAGTATTTAGTCATCCCACAGTATTCTCTTGTTCCTTTTTTCTTCTCTTTTCCTTACACACTCATCTTGTCATGTCTCTTCCTTATTGTTATGATCTTGTAAACCCCCTCTGGGACTTGCCAGGGGTTGCCCCAACTGGGGGATTTTCTCCAGCCTCCGCACCTTTGTACATTCCCCAGTTAGCAATCTATTATCTCAATCACAACGCTTATACCCTACATAGGTATAAGACCATTTCCTTCTCTTGTTTGCTTCTTGAGAGTTCATTTTCTCATCCGCTGTGTCACTGGTGTTTCACAGGTCTGATTTCCTTTTTTCCTTTTTCCCTTTTTCCTTTCTCTTTTTCTCTTCATATTTTTCTTGCTCAATAAGTAAAACACACTCATCTAATTGTGTCTCTTCCTTATACCTCACATAGGTATAAGACCATTTCCTCCTCTTTTTTGCTTCTTCTGATTCATCTCTCCTCATTTGCTCATCCACTGTGTCACTGGTGTTTCACAGGTATAAGACCATTTCCTCCTCTTGTTCTCTTCTTCAGAGTCATCTCTCCTCATTTGCTCATCCACTGCATCACTGGTGTTTCACAGGTTATGAGCCCAGCCTATTGAGCAAAGAATTGACAACGACTCACGATCAAGCACAAGGTTCACAGAATAAGTCCTTACCTTGGCCAATTCTCCCAAAATACCTGGCCACTTCAAACCACCTACTCTGGAAGCTACACCTCATCCGCCTGAAAATCCAGAAGCCGGCTCTTCTATTGAGCAAGAAGAGAAACCCCTCTTAAATATACCAGACTCGTTGTCCTCAGACAACTCTGGCTCCACCTTCCACGCAGAATCTCTCCTGAGTGTTAATCAACCCACTGCCTCCTTCACTATGGCCACCAACTCCACAAGCAACAGTTCTCCTTCCTCAGTAAAACTTTGCACTGAGAAACTCATCAAGAATAATTCCTCTGTGTGGCGCGATGAAATCAGAAACGCACTTGGATACATGAACCTTGACGGCTACCTCAAGGAACACACTCCTGCCAAAAGTGGGCCACTACGCTACAGGGCCAATAACCATTAGCCTAGCGCTTGTTTTTTTCTTCCAACATTGTGTAGTGTTAGTTGTAATTTCCTTCCACTGCACTAACATTTAGTGTAGCGGAAGATTTTCTTTCAGATTTTTCGGTAGCATTAGT
>LAVV01011974.1:0-11652 GCA_001263375.1 Puccinia sorghi
ATATTTTTTATGGTAATTTTATTTATAATTATTTTTGTTAGTTGGCTCTAACATAGTATCCAGCTGACGAGTCTTGTTCAAGCTACTTGAGTCCAATTTTTCCAGTCCTCAAGCAAGACAGGAAGAGCCTGCGGATTGTCCATGATCTTCAACAGCTCAGTTTGGTGACAATCCTGGACGTGGGCCTTCCCCCAAGAGTGGATGAATTCATTGAAAACATGGCGGGACAGGTGTGTTATGGGATGATCAGCGGGAACTCCATCCAGGTTCGCGTCCGATGACGGCTTTCAAGACAAGGCTGGGAAGGATGCAGCTCACACGGCTTCTGCAGGGGGCAACCAACTCAGTGGTGGTGTACCAGGTGCAGATGGCTTGATTCTTCAGGACAATCTTCTGCACTCAGTCCAGATTTTTATCAATGATGCGGGTATCAAGGGTCCAAAGGCCGATTACAGAGGGGCGGTGTTAGAGGAAAACCTAAAGAATCTGTGATAATTGATTTTGATTACTGAACCAAGAGCCAACACACTGNAAGCCAGCTAAGCAATTGATTGATCCGTTTGAATATCCAAGCATTTGATTTGAAGATGATGAGGGATTGTTGCTGGTTGGGGTTAAAGGGTGCTTCAAAAAATTGGGGTTGGTTCAAATACTAATTGCTGAGCACAGGTGGGAAGGGTTATTGCTGCGCTAGCCAAAAAAGGAAGGATTTACCGAGCTGAGTTAGCTGAGTAAACTTTGAAGTTGCTTTGCATGAAAGTCAAAGTTTGAAAAGCATGATTGCATTTGATTTGAAGAATGTCCAGCTTTCATTGTTTGAGTGTCTTGAATCAAAATGGATAAGTAGATATTTGGTCAAATAGTGTGTGCTTTTGAGCAGCATTTGGTTCAAAGCTGAGCCAAGAAGTTCAACTCGTGACACTACCGTTTCCGTTGATTTCTTCAATGCTTGCTGGCTGCATGGGGAACCAAGTGTCAAATTGACTGACCAATTGCTTGCATTTCTTCAGGTTTTTGACTGGTTCCCAGGAGTTTTCTTGTGGGCCAAATACTTTCCAGCTTAGTAAGTACTGCCGCTGTTTTCCGCGCATTCAACAGTCCAGAATCTCTTCAACCTCCCATTCAATGTTGTCCCCAATGATGATGGGGTCTGGTGGGTGTGGTTGGCGGCCATCAATTAGGTCCGGTTGGCGCTTCCAAAGTAGTGACAAGTGGAAGACTGGATGGACACCCCAAAAAGAAGCGTAGGGTCAGTTCATATGCAGAGGAAGTGTTGGGTTTTCTTCTCTTTCCTCCTCATCTCTGAACCCTTTATCCCTTTCTCAAAGGTCAAAATTCCTGTTAAGCATCATAGTAGGCTGAATTTCCAGTAGCATGATAGTAATGAATTGTCACAGCAATTTAGCTTATGAGCCTTGTCTATTAGTCATATTATATTCATTCTAGTCTCAAGGAACTTCCTCATTGTTTTTTATGGGAGTGATTTTATTTACAATGTTTTTCTTTTATTCATTTTCAAAACCACAACTTGTTCAGCTTGTACTTAGTCTGCTTAAGTAGCAAAGATTCAAGCAATTACCCCATTGGTTCTACTCACTCTTTTTCCGCTGAGCCTCTCCAAAAAGGAAACCACCACCTTTTTCTCCTCTCCTTTTTCCCCGTTATCTGAGCCATTAAGTCTTAGCTTCAACATGTTAGAATTTCACAGACATGTCACTCCACTTCACTCAATTATTCTGTCCCTGCCTGAAGTTCCCGAGCCAGTAGGATCAACAGATCAGAAACCCTCACTCTGAACATCTCGAACACACTCTCAACTCAATACTCCTTCAACCTCAATCTCACTCAATCTCTTTATCTTTCTTTTCTTAACATTTCTCATTGCTTCTTTCTCTTCTCCAAAATCATCCACAAACATCTCAACAACTGATCCATTGTCAAGTCCTTGCCTGGTGAGACAGTCCTTTGTTCTCTTCATCACTCCACCTCAACTGCTGATTATCCTCATCCTCAGTTCAGTCCGTCCACTGTCCTCCTTCATTCCAATCAATCCTAGCTATACTGTTCCAAATCCTCCTGTCTCCTAAAATGTTTGTTGTTTCTTTTCTTTTGTGTCACTCTCTTTCTTGTTCACCTTCAACCTAACTCTCTTTTTTTTTTTAGACCTCCCCGCCTTAGTCCGTAATCAAATATTCAATCAAAATTTTCTTTCAAAAACAGTTAGTAGCCAGGAGGGTAGCTCTTATAACAGCACCCATAGTTCAGCTTACATTATTAGTAGTGTAGTTGTCTATGTAGTTCCACACCGTTCCCCAATTGGTAGGCTTTTAACCGTAAAGAATCTGTGATAATTGATTTTGATTACTGAAACAAGAGCCAACACACTGAGGGAAGAAAAAGATCAGACAAGAGATAACAAGAAAATAAGAGAGTAGAAAGTAACCAAAATTAAATCATGAAGAGGTAGACTGATAAAAGGAGCTGAGACAAGAGAAGGAAAAGAAGGAAAAGAAGGAAGAAGACGACAGGACTAAATGAATACAGTTAGTTGATATGAAAGAACTACGATCTTGAGTATGAGTCTCACCAGGCAGAAAAAGGAAGGATATGGATCTGTGAGTTGAGGAATTGAGGGTTGAGTAGGTGATATGTGTGTTGAGTGGGAGTGATGGTTGATAAGGTTGAGATGAAGAGTGATTGAGGATGTTATAAGTGAGAAGAATGGGAAGAATGAGGAAAAGAGAAAACAAGGAGAAAAGGAAATAGAGTTGAGAATGGGATAAATGTCACAGGAAAGTCCTGTGTAATAGAGTGCGGGACAGATAATTCCAACACTCCTGGTGACTGGTGAGAGGTATGCTCAAGAGTAATCAAAAAGAGGATCAATAGTCTTGACGAGGTTGGATATTGAGGACTTCTGAGCTGCTTTAGTGAGGGAGTTGGCTATCATTTCATGTGTTCTGATGAGGTTGATTCGGATGGTATTGTGTTTGACTTCTTGTTGGATTCCTTTAGTCTTAAGATCTATGTGTTGGGTTTTTGGATTTGAGCCGAATTTCTTGACCTTGTCATCAAGGCCTTTGTTATTGATGAGGTGTTGATTTGAAAACTTTTCTTCGAATTCTTCATCTGACATCATGAGTTGTTCTTTGAGGTCTTGATTGTTGATGAGATGATTTGCTGCGTCAATTTGAATATTCCAGATTTCGGCAAGCAGAGCTTTCAACCAAACTCCTTCATGAAACAAATCTACAAGAGGATTGAGTTCTGCTTTGGTCGAGGAATATGTGACTGAGCATTGTTCTGAGCTATTTCAAGAGATGATTGATCCAAAGATAAAACAGATGTATCCTGATTGTGATGTTTGGTCTTGTGGGTCGTCTCCCCACGACGCATCGCTATAAATTTGGAGTAGAAGATGGGTGATAATTATGATTACGGCCAAAATGAAGAGGTGAATCAGCCCGTTGCGTTGATTCTGGGGGGGGGGTGTTTTGGGCAGAT
The DNA here is from genome assembly GCA_001263375.1 of Puccinia sorghi. Classification (NCBI taxonomy): domain Eukaryota; kingdom Fungi; phylum Basidiomycota; class Pucciniomycetes; order Pucciniales; family Pucciniaceae; genus Puccinia; species Puccinia sorghi. The sequence goes on from LAVV01011974.1 coordinate 3,505, forward strand.
GGAGTTTGCGGGTCTCGAAATCTTGCGACACCAAAATTGGTGTTTTGCGCTCAGGCCAAAATGTGTGGCAACCACGCAAGTCCCTCCGTGAACGGGAGGTCGCGCTTCGCGCGAGTCCCACAGGAAGGGTCTTGTGTCAAGTTCGCCTGTCCTCTGGCCTGCCTATAAATGCAGAAGCGAGGGGATTCTGAGGCGCGATTGGGACAAGCTCGCTGCGTCTTGGGTGAGGCGTAGGCTGGGTCGGTGGGGAAACCACCCACAGGGAGTTGCGAGTGAGGCCAAAAGGCCATGGGGAATGGATCCAGACCCTCTTTTCAGGGCAAGTAACGGACAAGGGCATTATCAATTTACGAGCAAGGCCAAGAAAAAGCATTCACATTTTAGAGCACTTGTAGTAATAGGGCTGGAGTTACACATTGGTGGAAAGGATGAGAGATGCACCGACGGAGCTGATCAACCGTCCAAGAAGCGAGGGGAAGAAAGACAATTGGTTGCGTTAGCACTGCTGTCGTCAAATTTCGGGATGAGAATATGGTTGGGGGAGTGGTTGGACGAGGTGTTCAGATACCGTTGTAGTTAATTTGAGAATTGGTGAACACATCTAAGATGGATATCTTATCATACAGTGTGAATACATTTCAATTCGGTCTCATCACTTGGGGAGGGCGTCCGAAGTGGAGTGCTGTGGTGAGGAGGGGAGGATAGGATGAGAAGAGCTTACCTGCTCAGATGTGTGTGGGCTCTGACAGGGTGGTGCGGCCGGGAGGTGGGTCAGAGAGCGTTTAAATAGGCGGTCTTTCAATGGTGGCCGAGTTGTGGGCCGACAGTCTGAAGAGTGCCCAAGGGGGGCTTAGGCATTTTAGTGGGGAACCGCTGGCCGCCTCTGCACACACTGCAGACTGACCAGCAACCACTCGACACACGCCAGGATGTTGATGCGGACGAGTTTCCTATCGTACCCCAAGAACGTGTAAGATTGTCTCAAAGCTCTAGCAGATAAAATAAGATCTCGAAATTAACATCTACTCCTCACCCAAGCACAGGAAAATCTAGGATACTCTGCCCCGATCGTCTCCTGCTCAGATCCCACTCAACACAACCGGTTCGTCATTTACAAAAAAAATCAAGAATATAGCCCCATAGATCTAAACTACATTCGATGTTCTGCAGCCTCTTCTCTCAAATCTCGCCACCCGGAATCCAAGGTGGATTCGACCGCCTACCACCACCCATCCTTCACGTTTTGATTCCAGAAGAGCTTATTCACTATGGCCGTTTGGGGGCGGGTCATCCAAGACAACAGCCCCAGAAGAACTACCATCATCACCTCTCGAGAAGGCACCCGAGGCTACCCCACCACCTGCAGCCCCTGAAGAACCCCTCACCCCACCAGTCGAGATCGACCAGTTACTTGAAGCGACGACGACCACCACCAGCTCGGCTAGTCAGGAACTCGCGGCACTGGAACTTGAGCATGGCTTAATTGCACGATATACGAGTGGCTCGATCGAAAATGTTCTGTGTGCGCTGCACGATCAGCTGGCCTTACCGTGGTTCTTGACCATCCCAGTTGTCATTGTCGCTCTCCGTACGGCCTTGATCCCGATCAACATCTGGTCCATGAGAATTGGGGCTCGGAACATGGTCATCAAGCCGTTGATCGACGTCAAGATCTCCAAGATCAAGGAGCTCCAGACTGGTGGCGAGCAACGTAAAGCACTTCTGGCACAGAACGAGTTGAGGGCTTACATGAAGCAGGAAGGCTTCAGACCTCTCGCCCCTCTTGGCTTACCCCTCCTCCAGGGCAGTCTCTTCGTCTCCTTCTTCTGGGCCCTCCGAGAGATGGGAAGCCATCATCTCCCCAGTCTCACTGCCGAAGGTGCCCTATGGTTCTCCGATCTGACCCTGGCCGGTCCTTGGTATGGCCTACCCTTGATCGCGTCTGGTTTGACGCTACTGAGCGTCGAGGTTGGTGTTTCATCTAGTACAATCTTGCCCTTCATCTTCATTCGTCAGCCTGTTGACACCATTGCGTCTCACAAATAGACCGCTTCCGAGATGGGTGGCTTGAAAGCTGGACAAAGCCAAAAGGTGATGTGGTTTTTACGAGCTGTGATTGTCGGAACGCTATGGTTATTCCATGATTTGCCATCAGTCAGTCATACTCCCATCACCCTTTTTTTGCCTTGAAACGAAATCGGCTTGCCACTGATGACTCTCATTGCTACAATTGATTGCCAGGCCGTGTTTCTATATTGGTGCACCAACAACATGTTTTCATTAGTGTGGGGTACGTGTATCAGGGTGATGCCGAAGTCGCTGAAGGCGCGGCTGGGTATCCCGGACACCAGTGCGATCAATGCCAGCCAGAAGAACTCCACCACCCCCACTCCCAGCTTCCTGGACGGTTTCAAAGCCGCCACTTCTTCGCCTTCATCATCCCCTAGCCCGACTGCTGTCACCCCCGCCGCTGCTGAGCCTGCTCCCATCTTGCCCCCTCAGCCTATATTGTGGAAAAAGCCTGCCCCTAAACGCGCACACAAGAACCCTCCCAAGAAACCTGTTACTTGAAATTACAAAAAAAAAACATCCCTCGTGCTCTCTATTCCCCACTCACATTGACTGTTCAGAAAGCTGGTCATTGCCTCAGTAAGGCATCCTGTTGGTCAATTCTAGTCGTATCCTGTCAATACACATAGATTCAGTGATCTGTAGAAATCCAGCGACTGGGTTTCTTCTATAAACTGGGCTGTCTTATCATGGACGTCTTTGTGAGCCCGGGTGCTCTCAGGAAGATGATGACCAACCTGTGCTTGTCATCAACCAACATGCAGCAGTGTAAATCTCTCGTAATAGGGCCTGATGATGAGAGTGCGAATGGAGCGCAATATCGGGGCCTCTCAGAAAGGAACCTGAATTGAAACTTAGTTCGAGCCCCGTGAGTTCTAGTCAGGGCATGAGGGATGATGAGGGGCAATCGAAACGTACCAAATGATGAGCAACTCTGGTAATCAACCCACTCAACACAGATGTATGGAGTCAAGGTGCACAGACCCTTTACTAAATGAGATAATTAAAGTCTTACAAATGAGTAAGACATTCCCACCTTCGGATCATCCATCAAACCAAGACCCTTACCGCAATTTTGCAATCAGGCTCTCCTCTGCTTTCTCCAGAACAAAATTTCAAGTCCCCCCGACGGAGACAAATCTTCCCATTATAATGGACCCCATCCAAGATGTCCCAAGGGCCCATCTGGCTTTCCATCTCCCGCTTCTTGCCACTTCAATCATCTTTTTTGTTTCAACCATCCACATCTGCTCTTCAAGTAACCTCTTGTTCTTGCTAGTTTCCATCTTGTCATCAGCCATCCCACAACTTACTGTCAGCTTGCTACTAGTTCAGAGACAACCTGACAGACAAAGTATATATAAAAATATATTGCATAATAAACAAGCCTTGTTACAAATAAATAAGAGTATTTATTAAGTACCATAAAAATAAAGTGTTTTCTAAATAAATAAAAAGAGAAAATAATAAACAACTTTTAAACCCTAAAGAAAACCTAGAAGATTATTTGATATTCTGAATCTACATTAAAAAATTAACTATAGTACCTCAGTGCATGTATACCCTAATTCATACTCCTTCATGTACTTTGGCACCACTTACACTAATTTAGGTACCACGTAATTATTCTGACCCAGTGACATGATGTATATACCTAGTGACGTCCAAATGACCAGATATGGAATTAATTTTGACGTGTTGTGTATAGTTTGGAAACTAAACCCAACTGGGACGTGTTGTGTACAAGCCCGCGGCCTAGTTACACAAATAACAAATTGGAGAAGTGCTGGTTGGGGTTAAAGGGTGCTTCAAAAAATTGGGGTTGGTTCAAATACTAATTGCTGAGCACAGGTGGGAAGGGTTATTGCTGCGCTAGCCAAAAAAGGAAGGATTTACCGAGCTGAGTTAGCTGAGTAAACTTTGAAGTTGCTTTGCATGAAAGTCAAAGTTTGAAAAGCATGATTGCATTTGATTTGAAGAATGTCCAGCTTTCATTGTTTGAGTGTCTTGAATCAAAATGGATAAGTAGATATTTGGTCAAATAGTGTGTGCTTTTGAGCAGCATTTGGTTCAAAGCTGAGCCAAGAAGTTCAACTCGTGACACTACCGTTTCCGTTGATTTCTTCAATGCTTGCTGGCTGCATGGGGAACCAAGTGTCAAATTGACTGACCAATTGCTTGCATTTCTTCAGGTTTTTGACTGGTTCCCAGGAGTTTTCTTGTGGGCCAAATACTTTCCAGCTTAGTAAGTACTGCCGCTGTTTTCCGCGCATTCAACAGTCCAGAATCTCTTCAACCTCCCATTCAATGTTGTCCCCAATGATGATGGGGTCTGGTGGGTGTGGTTGGCGGCCATCAATTAGGTCCGGTTGGCGCTTCCAAAGTAGTGACAAGTGGAAGACTGGATGGACACCCCAAAAAGAAGCGTAGGGTCAGTTCATATGCAGAGGAAGTGTTGGGTTTTCTTCTCTTTCCTCCTCATCTCTGAACCCTTTATCCCTTTCTCAAAGGTCAAAATTCCTGTTAAGCATCATAGTAGGCTGAATTTCCAGTAGCATGATAGTAATGAATTGTCACAGCAATTTAGCTTATGAGCCTTGTCTATTAGTCATATTATATTCATTCTAGTCTCAAGGAACTTCCTCATTGTTTTTTATGGGAGTGATTTTATTTACAATGTTTTTCTTTTATTCATTTTCAAAACCACAACTTGTTCAGCTTGTACTTAGTCTGCTTAAGTAGCAAAGATTCAAGCAATTACCCCATTGGTTCTACTCACTCTTTTTCCGCTGAGCCTCTCCAAAAAGGAAACCACCACCTTTTTTTCCTCTCCTTGTGCCCCGGTATCCAAGCCATCAAGTCTTAGCTTCAACAGATGTTGTGTTTTTTGCCGTGTTTGATGTTGAGGCTGAGCTTGCAGGGGGGTTTGGCTGTTTATCAACTTGCCTTGGGTGTTTCTTATTTTACTTTTCTAGTAATTCCCTGAAGACCTACAAGATATTATTAACTGAAAAGTGAAGATAATCAATGATGAAAGTTTCATTTTTTTCCAAAAAGTTCTGAAAAACCTATGGTTTTTCTTATTGAAACAAAAACTGAGCAGGAGAATAGAGGAAGGACTAAATTAATTTGAAAAGGTAGATCAGCCAACAAGACATGGTTGAGCTGACAGTTTTTCTTCTCACCAATGGACTTGAAGACACTGTTGATTTGAAATGACAGAGTTGAGTGAATCCATTCTAACATAATCAAGATTTGAATAGCTGAGGTGAGGTGGGGTCAGGAGTTGATTGTTGATTTATTTAAGGTGGAAGATTCATTGACATATCACAAATCCAGCCTAATACGAGAGGAGAAGCAAGAGAAATTCCAGAATATGAAAGGGAATGACAAGTTAAAGTTGTCAAAGGAGTTTCACAGCATTGAGTTTCAACAAGTTCTTTTGAAGGTAGGGTGAAGAATCATAGCAGAGATGTAGGCTGGTTTTTTCATTGTTTCAAGGAGGTATTGCTCAATTTTGTCAAAAATCTGTGTAGCGGGCTGAATTAGTTGAGATTGATCATAGAGCCCAGGCTAGACCTTTTTTGAATGCTTCATCAGGAAGATATATAAAGGAAGGGCCTTGTTTGGGCTGGGATATTTATAGGTGCACAGGATATTGGTTGCTTTGCTGAGGGGAAAGAGAAGCTGCATTACATTGGAGGCTTGATCCCACTCAGCGGATGAAGGTTGGTACTTTGCAGCTTCAGAGTTATTTTCGCAAAAGTGATTACAATATTTCCGGAGTTGAATTGCTTGTTGGAACATGTTGAAAGTTGAGTTACAACAAGTAGCTACTTTTTAAATTCTGGTTTTATTTCTTATTCTTTCTTCTCATAAATAAAAAAACATGATGATGTTAAGATTGTGAATCAGTGAAGTTAGCATTCCCTCGTAGAAAGATGATATAGCTGTTATCACCTGCATGTAGTCTTTGAACCTTGTTGGAGTAGTTAAAACCAATCATTCTAGACTCATGGAATAGTCTCTCTTTCCTTATGCCCAAATCAAATTCAGAAGCCCCTAATTTTATCAGCTACATCAATCTCCAGACAAGCAAATTGGGCCCCACTTTCTCAAATCTCAGGTTGCACGCAGTTGACCACACTTGGAAATTGTTTGCAGTGTTGTGGAGAGAAACGGAAAGAGGTGCAAAGGCCATGAATTTGTTTTAGCACCGTTTTGAGGTCAAGGCCGCACCCATCAGGTTCCAAGGTCAAATTTCAAATAGACATTGCTGAGTTCTTGTGATCCATTTCAGTCATTGAGAGGGTATGGCTAGCTTCATCTTCAAGAGAACCAATGACCACTAATCCCGCTTTGGCAACAAGATTGATCATGTGTGCAATACAAACCAGGAGTTTTTCTTGGTTGGAAAGAGGGTAGCTTGCTTTTAAGCTCACAGGCCATCTTAGCATTTGTTGAAGTTGTGTGAAATGTGTCACACAGGTTGTATTGTAAACTTTTTTTGAGTGGATTCCTGCCAAAAAGAAAGATAAGAATCAATATAAAAATAGAAAGCAAACGGAATAGTAGCATAACTTGCACATGAGGGATAGCAATGGTCAAATCAACCATCTTATAGTTATCATTAATGAAATGGGAAGTCATAGCCATGAAGGCTGTGACATTTTTGGCTGTCCAGGCATCCTGAGTGAATGAGATCAACTGTTGTTTTTCAAGGAGGTTAATTTTGACCTTCTATTGAGCTTGAATATGTAGTTGGGTGAGATGTGTTGCAATACTTTGTCTGTAGAGCTGTTTCATCAATAGAACAGCCTGTTTGTTCAAGAGGCTCACAAAATTATGGAATGATTTTTGTTTGACAACGCTGAATGGAAGATCCCCTTCTGCAATGAAGTAGGCAATGGCAGTCTTGAGCATCTCATTGTTCAAATAGACCTATGCAATAAAAAGAAGTATGAGTAAAACCAATTGTTGAGTTTTTTGTCAAACGGACAACCTTAACTATCACAAAAATGCCCTTTCACGACTAGTCTCAGAAAAACCCGCTCTAAAACCCCTTAGTCAAAACTCTAACCACCATTGATGAGAACTGATTAGGGTTTGACATAAGCCAATCTCAAAATCACTTCCCCGCCTCATATTCTATCCTTATTCATCTAGTCAAGATTATAAAAATATCCTCAAGACCGCTCAGACATCAAGAGTGTAAATTCGAGCCTCAAGAATAAAAAATCAAAAACAATCATCAGTAAAGTAATCAATTGCCGACATTCTCTCTCACTCAAAATCATCTCCCCTAACTCCTACCTTTTTTTTGCTCTTCAAGAATAAAAACAACTGATAGATTCTATCTCCCTCAAAATCCTTCCTCAAAATTCGTTTCACTGCTCTCTTGTGATGTTGTTTATATCTCCCTTCTTGGCAGTCGATTCTCTGTTTGATCCCTAAAATTGCTGAATCTTCTTTCTTCCTATTTCTCCTTTTTGTCTCCGTCCTTTCCAGACTTCCTTCTACATAATGTAAAAACACCTTGGCGCCTCTCCTAGCCTCCTTATTATTAAAAATCTTGTCTGACTTGTGGTACGGTTCTCTTCTTCACTCACTAGCCTTTTCTATCACCTGATATTTCGCATGTTGTTGACTTCTTTTAATTATCTCAGTTTGGTTATATTTTTTAAGCATTTCTTTTTAATCTAATACCAATCAAACACTGAATGAACCTAGACATACCTTTGGCATGATTTTTTCCTTCTTGAGATATTTTGCCATGTTAGCTTGTGCTTGATAACTTTTCTTTCCAAGCTTTGAGTCAACTAGTTTGTGCATTCTCATCCAGTGTGGGACTCCTGTGGGACAAATAATAATATTTGGTAAAAATCCTCTGGGGGGGAAATCAATTGCTAGATAGTTCAAAGCTATTACAACTGACGGGTGGTTTGAAAGACCTGCCCCTATAATATTACTACACAAAAATAAGGAATCTTGAATCAATATTTGAATAAAGATGGTTTATTTCAAGACAGATTTACTATGTATAGTAGCCTCTATCAGACCTAGATCACCCTAAAAAAT
>LAVV01011985.1:0-11116 GCA_001263375.1 Puccinia sorghi
TTGTGCAATTAATTAAAAAGAATCATAGTCGTTTTGGGACATGCATCAGCTCAAATAAAAAATTTACAAATGATAAACCATAAATTATTGTGTGGCTTCCCTGCTTCAAGAAAAAAAGGGAAAATATAATAATTATGAGTGTTAAATGATCAGGTCCGCATGATATCAATTATTATTAGAGTTGAAAATTAAATTATCAAAACATTATTGCAAACAAGAAAACTATTTTCAATTAATGCACATCAGACTGACTTCTAGTTAACTTACACATGAATTCAGCAATGCATTCAGATATACATCAGACTGTTTTATGCTTCTTTTAATGTCACCATTCCAAATAGTTTCTGAAATGTTTCAGAAAAAACATAATTTATGGCACTTCCCTGAAAGTGCCAGGAATGGTCCCCTGGTGCAAGCAGTTATCAAATGTTTTTGTTAATCTCACTTTATGTATGCACAAATAGTTTTTATCAGAACAATAATAATACAAGAAATTGTGTTTTACACCCAAAAATCCACTGTGATAAAGATATTTGAGTCACACAAAATTAATGACCTGTGTAGTAAAACACAGGACAGCTTTCAGTCAACGGTGTGCCTTTTTTTTCATCAGCTGGCCGTATCCATTCAAGATCAGGACATGCAAGAGTAAACAAGAGGACATCACATTTCAATTAGCGAACAGATGGGCTCATAAGAGGACAGCAGCATTCCACAAGAGGACATCTGGAATCAAGATCTGGGCATGCACGAGTGGAACCCCGGACATTTTTCTGGAGATGCATAGTATTGATGCCCCTTGTAGAGGTGGATGAGCCCCACTCCCCTTTTCGAGGTGTGACGTCGTGGATGCGTCAATTTAGGGGTTCAGTTTAGCGCGCCCCTTTCCGACCATAAAGAATTCCAACAAATCCTAAATGTGAACCAAGTAAACTCACAAATTATTCTTTTGTTAAGGCATCCCCTGCTGGATCTTAACTTTCAAGCAACTCAATTTTGAACGTCTTACTAGGAAGTCCAACCGAAGGCTGCTTCCACCGTATTGATACATTGGGAACTCATCCCCTGGCACAAGGAAATGTTTTTCTTGTACCGCTGGGTGCTTTAACTCCCTGCAAGAACCCTAATCAACATCTTAAATTCATTCCAGACAGTCATATCAGTCAGAACCCATGTTAACCAAATTTGGCTCATCGTCAAAAAATATTACCGGAGGTTACTCGTGGAAAACTTGTAAGAAGAAGGAAGAGTTGGGTCATCGGTGTTAGCATTCAAACTTCGCCAGTTAAATGAATAAGTTTGAGACGATACGATTTGCTCTCAATTAAGTTATGGGGCAAGATCCCGATGATGGAAGATTGAAAATCCTTTATGTTGTTCTTCTTTCACTTCGGTATTTAGCGACGCTTTTTTCCGAGTTGATTCCTGCTTTTCCTAATGTTGGTCCGATTGCCTTGAAGGCATTTCATACGGTACCCAGCAGAGCTGACCATGAACGAGGTCACGAACAGCTCATAAGGTGGTTGCGATGCCATTTGCATATATATATATATATATATATATATACTTCCGCGACGTGTCGCGTTCAAGCTGGGAAGGGTCGTTGCCCGCAGATCGTTTCCAAGGGTTGAAGGGCTTTAATTTGGTCAAGTTCCTGAAACGGTGAGTTGTAATTCATTGATTTTAGTACCCCGACAGCACTTGCGTCGTCGTCTCAACGCTGTGCAGTGAGTTTCCTAGCTGAAGTTATAATCCCACCCAGCCGTCTTCCCAGTCGATCAGCGGAAGCGCTTTCCGAGATCTATCGAATCGTCCTCTGTGTGTCCTTGGAAGCGGTGTCCACCGACAAACTCGATTTTTACTGTAAGTTGGATGCCCCTCGACCACCACCACCCCAGTCCAAAGTTCCAAGTCTTGGCCGGCCCATCGACTCAGGAACTCTCGCCGGTCAACGTCAATGCCGATAACACCGATCCGTTCCCGATCCACACGGATCGCTTCCAAGGTATTTATTTTGTCTCCTGTAGCTCCTTCATCATCTTGAACTCTCTCAAAAAAAAACTCATTAACCACCGTTCTCATGGTTTAAAAATTACAACGGAATCCCATTCCAACGAAAAAAATTAAAAATCTCGACCGTTTTTAGGAGCCTTGACCGTACGGTAAGCAAGAATTCTCTCCAGAAGACACTCAATTTTTCAATTTTTTTTTTTTTTTTTTGCCCATCTCCGTATTTACCAGGATCAAAGACTACCATGGGGCGAATGACTGTGTGTCCAAAGACACCGAAAACCAATATTTCCAACAGTGGAGTGAAATGACCTGCAGCATACAGATCCAAGGTCAGCAGACTGACTGGTCCATCCAATCCTAGTTTCGTTCATTGATGTTCATTCACCAGTATATCAAACTGATAGATGTTGGTGCTTGATTTTGATTCACAACTGACCACCTCAGGTCGATTCCTCCAGTCAACTACTGTCGATGATTGCATGTGGGGCAATAGCTTCGACAAGCCGATTCGTGATCGATTGCCTTATGGTACCTCGGTGGCTTTGAAGGCCATCTCTTTAATCGATCCATGCTTAGAGGTACGGAAATCAAAATTTTGACCACAAACCATAGTCCGCTCGTCAAACCATTCGCAATAAAACCACTCACTTTACCAAATGTGGCCCCGATTACAGCATGACCTCTATAGTGACAAACCATGGGCTTGGTGATTATCTTGTTTGACTGACCTCTTCAGAACGTAGCCCACGGATTTAACTTAGATTTGACCTACCCAAAACAGGTCACCCCTTCTGGCGACCATGAACCACGTTAAAACGGAGTAGGCGGGCTTCCTTCCTTTTTTTAACTATGGGAGAAAAATGACTGATTAACCTTTCTTTCTCCTGGTTTAGACGTTTGGAAGCTGATGATACACCATTACCCGATTGGGACGGCACCAGACCTGCTGAAGACTGTAGTAGTATTGTTGGGGATCTAGCAACCATAACATCAAAACGCGAAAGACGAAGATTCTTATCATCGTCCGCAAATCGGCAAGCGATTGTCTTAGGCCCTAGAGTGAGCTATTCATCGGTTAACCCCTGTAAAGAGCTTCAAGCTTCGCGATTATGAACTAATTCATATCGGTGCTTCCTCTTCGCGTCGGCTGTCATGTAGGATTTTGTGAGTTTTCTTGTACTGAGGTCTGGACCCGTGCAAATTATTGATTAAGATCCATTTGATTTTTAGATCAACGTGGAGTTTGTCAATGGTTTTGTGGACTATTCAACTCTCAGATTACAGATACCCATTGTCCACCTATCATTCAAGTAAGAAAGTCCACATTGACGTCTTGTGTATTTTACATACCACAATCATGAAGGGGTTCCTTACGACTCTCGTTCACCCGGTCATATTGCAGTTTAGACAAGCTCTGGGACGGTCAGCCTATTCGATACGAATGCACGTCGCGTTCGACCCTCAAAACTTATTTCGTAATTGTGGTGCAGATCATCGAATTAAATGGGAAAAGTGTCCTGCCATTGGAAAAAACGCACGATTCAGATCTGTCAATTGTTCACGACCGGCTCGATCTCTAATTTAAGCCGGTCGATCATCCAGTCGTGTATTTTTCCGACATCGCCATCGGGTTATCTGTGTTGGTTAGTTCTCCATCGACCGTCTTATTCCAAGATAAAATGCACGAAATCTTCTTCCATGTCTCTCCTTAAACCCTCGTCAAAATCATTTATATCGGACATGCCGTTGTATTAGTCACTCATCTTCAAAATGGCGAAGTTACTTCGCTTTCTTAAGGAATTGGATTTGTAGCACGTTTTCTCTTCTTTGTATTATCTATCGCCCGTGTTCCTTAAAACTATAAAGCAAGAGAGCAAAAAATAATATTTTCCGGCTTGCGGAAACAGTTTTACCTTTGAAATTCTGAAATATGACTCCTCATATTTTGCATCTGTTGTACACCTTCTTGCGGACTCTCATATTGAGACACATGTACTACAACAGAGTCAGAAACAAGCAAGACAGAATTGACACTATCTTACTTGGAAGTGGATTAACTAGAATTGAAAAACCTCATAAATTTAATAGAGGTAGATTTATGTATGGCTCCCTTTCTTGTCTTTTCCCTTCTCCTGGTTCTTGGTCTTTGAGATGCTGCTCCCAAGGAAGCTGTAAAAAACAGACTTGATTTTTTCCTGTTGATTGAGATTGCCTAGATCCTACCAGTTTGGATTTGTGATCTCATGGTCTTATGGAAACAGTGCTTCTTCTTGGTGGTATCTGCTCAGTCCAGTCTCTAGAAACTAGTTCCAGCAAAAATAAGAGTTAAGTGTACACTCGGGCAGCTGTATGCGCGCACCACACCGCCAAGCTACAACAGTCTACAACACTCACCATGCATCACCATCGTCCGCTGCTCCGGAAAGCTTTCCAGATGATCCCACCGCTGGATGGCTCGTTACACAAGGGTCAAGCCGGTGAGGATTTACAGATTGGCTATCTGGTGGGTTCGCATTCACTGGCCTAACTGACTGATGCCTTCCTTGTGAAGGGCGAATCGGGATCGTGGGTGGCTCCAAAGAGTAAAAGTCCATCAATCCCTCTCCTCTTTGGTGAATCTTTCCATCGGCATTATTGTTGATCCCCTTGCCGGTATCGTAGCTACACTGGGGCACCGTTCTTCTCTGGCTACGCCTCCCTACGCTTGGTTGAGTATTCACTCTTTCCTCCCCCCGGCTATTTTCCACTGCTTTCCTGAACCCACCACTAAATTGACGATGGACGAACGAGACAGGGCTCAGATCTCTCGCACGTGATATGTGAGCCGAGCGCATCGACGGTGATCAAAACCTATTCGCCGGACCTCATGGTACATAGCTACTTGAGCTCATCCAAAGATCCCGAGACATACGCAAGCCATCAGGAAGAGTTCAACCAGCTCATGGACCGCCTCCACGTACTCGTTGTCGGTCCTGGTCTCGGCAGGGACACCGAAATGCAAGCCTGGGCAGAGTGGACTCTCACCACCGCAATCAAGAAGAATATTCATCTGGTCCTTGATGCAGATGCTCTTTGGCTACTGCAGAATAAACCGTCAGTGTTGATCTAAAAATTTTCCCTTCTGCTGGACACAAGTGGGTAAAACGATTGGCTGATTCTTTATATTCCTATTCTAGTGGCGTTCTACGCGGGTATTCTAATGCAATTCTTACGCCGAACCATGTAGAATTTCGGAGATTGTTGAAGGCATACTCCATAGAGCCACAGGAGAAGGACGAATCGGGAGAGCTGGCATTACAGCTCTCGAAAGCTCTGAACGGATGTACGATTTTGCAGAAAGGCCCAGTAGATGTGGTCGCTCGCGAGGGCGCCGAGGTCGTCAAAGTGAGCTGCCAAGGCTCTCCCAAGCGCTGTGGGGGTCAGGGGGATATCTTGAGCGGCCTAGTGGGAACATGGGTAAATCGCTGGTCCTCCTTATCGTCTCTTATCTTTCAATTTTTTGCAAAAAAAAAATCGCTCACCGATGTGATGACTTTCTTTTTTTATGGTGGACACTGGATCAGTGCGCATGGGCCAAGCTGTACTTCGAGAGGCAACCGCAAAACAACCTAAGCCCCATCAAGTCATATGAACAGCCCATTTCACCACAAGAAGCATGGATCATTGCCGCCGTACTTGGGTCGGAAACCACTCGGACTTGCTCCAAGTTGGCTTACCACAAACTCGGCCGGTCCATGCAGTCAAGTGACATGCTCTCTTTCATCGCCGAGGCCTTCGAATTGGTCATGCACGGTCACACAAAGGATTGAGCTTCTCTTTTTCACCCGCTTTTCCTTCTTAACTACTTTCATAATTCATTCTCAAGTCTTAGATACTGATTCAGTCTTAACCTTTGGGCGTGGACTATGTAAGATCAACTGCCATACTTATCCCGCTTGTAATTTCAAATATACATGTAAGCTTTCCGATGTATATTTATCCACCTGGATGGCTTTTGTGCCCACGTAATATGCTTGGTGAAGCAGGCCACATCCTGTTAATGAGTATGCAGGCGGAGAAAGGGTTTGGATGTGTGTGACAGATGTTTATATTTTTTTCATTTTATTTTTCATCGCTGCTTGACATCCCCCTCCCTGAAAGTCACGGTAGCAGCTCGAGATAGGACATTCTTTGAAGCCAGAGCTTGCTACGTTAAGGAGAAAAAAAAAAGAGAGACAATGGCTGATACATGGATGCCGTCAAGAGGTGTCTTGAAAGCTTGAAACAAAAAAGCACGGTTCTTTTCCCTATTGTAATGGAGGACAAGTTAAGGGACCTCTTCCATGAGGCTCACCCGCGCGTCAAACGCGCATATATGGCACTCTGGACTTGGCAGCATTCCCATGTCGGGCGGGCCGAGGCAAGGGCAAGACCAAATAGCCCGAACCCTGCTTGAGTCCGCTCTCCTGGGCCCGCCTGGCCCGGAAAACACGGCCCCGAGCCCGCCGGCCAGGGGGACTTGGCGGACTTCGCAAAGCCCACTGGCACGGTTTTTTAATCAAGACGCTGTGATGACCGCAAAACTACCGCTTCATGTTGCCATTGGTAAGTCCTGTCTCACTGAACCACGGGTCTGCACTTCTGAAAATGAAGTAGACGAGACCTGGCTTTTTTATGTCTGACGATTGGTATCGCTTTCTCTGTATTCAGTTGGCGTCGGCTTGGTTGGCGAGCAAGTTGTTCATCAGTTAATGTCGGTCGGACTACGCTCGAGCTTCCAGATCTGCTCCCTTCATACATCGCGTCGACATCTTGAAGTGACTGCAAGCTTGGCTGACAAAACAGCGCCAGAGCTGATCGAGCATCTCAAGAACGGCCCATCTGGATCCTACTCGGGAGGGGTAGAAGAAGTCGTGAGCTATCTGGCTGATGCCACAAAACTGCCTCGGCCATTACTGGTAGTCGACTGCACCTCTAGCCAACCGTTTGCCGAGGCTTATCCTCGGATTCTTGCCAGTGATCGCACCCACCTCGTCACCCCCAACAAAAAGGCATTCTCAGGCTCAGAGGCACTCCACTCTACGATCCAGAAAACTAATCAAGAAAATGGAAACTTAGTATTTAAGGAGGCCACCGTCGGCGCGGGATTACCCATCATCAGCACCCTGCGCGAGCTGGTCGTCACGGGAGACCAGTTGACGAAAATCGAAGGTATCTTCAGTGGAACAATGAGCTACATCTTCAACCAATTCAGCCAGACCACTCCCACCTCCACCAGCTTTTCCGAGGTCGTGTCGGTGGCGAAGAAGATGGGCTACACGGAGCCAAACCCCGCAGATGACCTCAGCGGGTCTGACGTTGCGCGGAAGTTGTGCATCTTGGCTCGGAATGTCACTTCTCCAATCAGTCTCCCCCTGGGCTTCGAATCGCTCCCCACTCGCACCTTGATTCCCGAACCCCTGGCCCAAGTCACTGATCCTACAGAGTTCATGTCCATGCTCCCGCAATTCGACGCCCAATACGGCAGACTAAGAGATGAGGCCTTTACCCTGGGTCAAGTGATGAGATACGTCGGTGTCATCGATTTGACCGATCCGACGAAGCCGATTGTCAAGGCTGGGCTGGAGAGGTTTGTCAAAAAACCATCACTGAGCAAACTTGAGCAGTTTGTGTAAATCTCAAGCTGATGGGACATTTTTTGAGATCAATAATAGGTACCCATTCAGCCATCCATTTGCTCAAATGAAAGGCTCCGACAACATCATCTCATTCCATTCCAAACGATACGCCTCGAGCCCATTGATCGTCCAAGGCGCGGGAGCCGGTGCTGAGGTCACTGCCATGGGCGTCGTGGGTGATATGATCAAAGTCGTCGAGCGGCTCGTTGGGCGCAACATCATCTGATACCAGAATAAAAAAAACATACCCCCTCTACGTACATTCTTACGAGTTTCCTTGCCTTTATCTTTTTCAAGTGACTTCCACTTGTTTGCTTTGTTAGGTTTTTTTTTTTGTAACGCAGCAGGTTTCATATTACTAAAACATAACAAAACCAAATAAAAATATAGAAATATATGCCTCTCAATATCATCACGAGACACCAATTTTTGGACATGTGTTTAATGGCCAATAGTAAGTTCTTGAAAATCTTTTCATTCAGACGTTATCTGTACTGCTTATTTGGAAAAGTAGTCATTTGGTACAAAATATGTGTACACCTCCTCATGCCCACTTTTTTTTTTTACATGGAATCAACCAAAAAGATTTGGGGGAAAGAGAAATTGTGGAACCTCTACAATTCTCCCAATTTTATAAGGTGTTGGAGCATTTATCACATGTTTTTGTTTTTGTTGTTGTTGTTTTTTGCCATTTTTGGGATTTTCAGCAGGACAAATCCAAAGGAGTAGGAGGGAATTGGACATATAAATCCCAAATTTGACTTCCTCAACATCGTGGGATTGGTGTTTATAAAGCCTTGGAGTTGTTTTCCTAAGGTCCTAATAATAAATATGGCTGTTGAAAATTTGTCAAATTTAGACATTCCTCTGGTAGTGTGAAATCAAGCGGTGTGACATGTCAAGATGGTTGAAATAATTATTGAAGACATAAATGGAATTTTTTATATTTCCAATCGATCTAATTCCACAATCAGCTTCTGATTGACAATGTAAGACTTCCCTTTGCTTCTGGAGACTCCTACAGTGCCAGATAGTGAAATTCTCAAACTAAATATGAAACCCCTTCTAAAATCCCTTCCCTCTCACCTCTGATTGTTAAACTGAGAAAAATTCCAAAACAGACACAATTTAAACAATTCAAATTTATTTTGAAAACTATTTTGACATTAGGTATGTCACTTTTTTTTATCATGTATGATTTAATTCCTCCAAATAAAATCACAGCACAGTTACATGCAACATGCCTCTCAGAGGGAGATATACAACAAGGATGCAATTTGTTGCAGTACTCTAAAATTATGGAAATTAAGAAAATATATTTCTTTTGTTATTTTATCTCTATTTTATTTCTATAATTTTCTCTCTTTTCTCATACTACTGGCCAGAAAGCACCCAATATTATTGGAGAAATGGATGCTACAATTAAATTGAATGCCTGATCAACTTGGGCAGTTTAAGACTCAAAAAGTGGGTTTTACACCCTTTTTGCTGAATTTTAAAAAGGATGAATTGAGGAACCCTCTGTGGTTCCAAAATATCAGATAGAACACTCCCATGCTAGTCTTGAAAGTTATTTAAGTGATAGTTTGTGTCCTTTAGACAACACACTGATCACTAGTGGTGTAGAGCTTGTATGATTCAACTTAGTATGACACTCCAATCTGAGAGTAATGAATATGCCAGTTTCTTTTATGTATTTAATAAGTTGTACTTATAAATTCCTTTAATAAGTTTCTTAAATAATACCTAAATAATATCTAATGACTTGTACTGGTTTCCCCCCTACAACTGATGTGATGATGAATGAATCAGTGAATGGCAGAAAACAGCTAAGATGAGAGCATCTTTTATAGACAATTGTGAGCTATTTCTGCTGATGAGACAAGTAAGTGAGGGGTTATTGCTGGTGGGAACAACCAGATGCTGTGAATGCATGATATAATGCTGTGGAGGTTGCCTACTAACCATGCATTTTCTCCACTATGATGTCACTTAAGCTGTGCAATGGAATGTTCCAGTTGTTCCATGCACCCTGTATGCTACCAACACATATCTGCCATGCTTTCAACTCCACTACTCTATTGTCTACCCATTGGATTTCCCAAATGACATGCTCTGGATTTAGTGAGGATCCTCCACCATGCGCCTCACCACTGATACAACATATAAAAATAGAAATTAATAACATGAGAGGTTGTATACAAGCATATTTGTGTATGCACACACTAACTTTGAGTAAAAAAAAACAAGAGAAATATTTTTGAAACCTGTAATATATGTCTAAAACAAAAGAGAAATATCCTAGAATAAAAAATAAAAAATTTGAGACCAAAAGGTATAGGACAACAGCTACCCCTCAAACCCATTGTTTTCAAATTTACACACCCTCTTTTGCGACCATCAGTACATATAACTCATCAACCACTATCAGTTACATTTCACACTCTTTACACAACCAAAATCAGTGCACACATACTACATAACCAACAAAAATTACATACAATAACCATCCACCATACTCAATCACATGGCCAGTTCCATCTATGTTCAGTTCCATGCAGTCTATTTTAGTGTATTTTACATATTTAATCTATATTAGTTGTTTGCGGCTGTACTTAAATCACCTCAACCAATATCTGAGCTATTTTAGAACATTTTGCTTATCTCACACCACTTTGTGACAGGATGTGCAAGAACATGACCTTATGGCCATCTTTCAGTTCAGTTTTTTTTTGCTTCTATGTTCCATGGATTTTATAGGCCAGCACAAATCCCTCATTCAGGCTAAAAGACCTCAATTCTGTCCATCTAGCCCATCCAAAATCCCTTCTTCTTGCCTATACCACATTCTTGTCTATATAACCCTATAACCCTTCTTTCATCTTCCCCTTCCTCACACACACTGTCTAGTAGAAATTCTCCCTAGAACAACACCTTTCTGGTCACTCTATAGTATTATTTTTGTTGAGTTTGATGGTTGTTTGCTTCCTATTTGTTTTTAATTTCATTTCTATTTCACAATATTTGTCATCTCAACTGGCACATACCTGGGCCAGCATTCAAACATGGAAGGATTTTTCTCTCATCTTTCCACTCATATCTTAATGTCTGAACTAGGTAAGACAAATAGTCTTTCCTTTCTCCTAAATTTCTTTTAATTTCTTTATGATCATCATGCAATGAACTAATGCTTCCACTCATATCTGAATGCCTGGACTAGCTTATTGCAACAATTTGAGACTCAATATTATAATTTTAAAAATGATATTTACCCTTACATATATTATTACAAAGCTTATTTCTGCATTGAAAACCTTCATCAAAATTCTCAGAAGGCCCTTGGTTCAAGCCCTGGTTGATCCATAGTACTTACATCACTGCAAAAAAAACTTGCTCAACTGCCTGCAGTTGACATGCAGAAAGTCCCAGGAAGCTTCTTTTGTTAC
>LAVV01011996.1:0-11115 GCA_001263375.1 Puccinia sorghi
TAACAAGGGAGTGTTTTTTATTGAGGATTAAGAAAGAAACTCACCAATCTAGCAGTTTTCTGCATAGAAACCAAAGAGTACCTGATACACATCGGAGAAGGACGCTCAGTTACCTACTGAGACAGTTTTCTCTTTCCACAACGGATTTGGGAAAATAAATACATATTTGATAATTTTACCAATGGTTTCAAAAAATTGTGGATTTGTTGAAATCTTTCAGCTATATAACTGTGGATTTGGACATATTAATTGGTACCCCCTAATATCAAAGCTAATGCTACACAAATTTTGAAGAGAAAAAAACCCGCTATGCTAACAGTTATTGGCCATGTAGTGTAGTATATCATAGAAGCCAAATTTAGATGGTAGTGTCATTTTCAACCAGAAATTTTCTGGGATTTCTTTCTTCATAATCTCCTTTCCTTTAAGATAAACTCTCTCCTTCTGTCACTCAAATCCTATGTCACTTTTACAGAATTTGTTCTGCAATCTTTCACTTGTCTCAAATTTTAAATATGCAACCTTTGTGCTTATTTATCTAGCAGAGGGTTTATTCTCTGAATATGAATCCTCTCTTTCTAGTTAGCTAATAGAGGATTGAAATTGTTGATGGGGATATGGAGCATTACTCTAAAAAGGAGGAGGAGGGTACCCACTGCACTTGGTATTGTATGCTGGGGTGACTCACTGTGGATCCATATCTAGAGCATAAAAGGCCACTTTTCATATTCTAGAGGTCTCCCACACTTGTTTCAGTAAAATCATTTGGCTTCTAACCAATAGAATCTTTTTATAGCTCCATTCACCAGGCCAAAAACAAAGATTTACTAAGAGATGATGGAGCTGAAATTAAAAATATGGAATTTGGGTGTAGGCAAAGTGGGTTAAAATCCCATGAGAAATCCCATTAATTAAATATCATTTAAGGATTTATCAATAATAAGTAAGACACAATACTGCATTTAAAATTATGCATCATGTAGGATACTCTGGAGTATCTCTAAGTCTGACAATGGGCTTAGTAAATTCACACTTGCTGGACTTGGTCTTGTCTCTCTTAACTTCCCTTCAAATTTATTTAAAATTATATAAAACAATTTATTACAAAATATGCAGAGCAACTAAATCACAAACTTTTGTCTTCTGAGCTCATGATCATCATTTTTTTTCACAATATAAAGGTGGTAAATGTGCTGTGCAAGTGATATATATAACTGGTAAAAAAATTAAAATCAATGTTCTGGTTTAATACTTAACTTTCTCAGATGAACCAAAGCATTCTACTTCCATGGTATCAAGTGGCAATGAATGTTGCTTGTTGATCTAGCAGTTCTGCAAGTAATCACACATGTATTCCCACGTGTTCTGGATTTTTTTTTTTGCTCCATCCCACGCCAAGAGATGGTTTAAGGAGTCACAAGAAGGAAGTGCCAGCAAGGAATGGACTAATGATGTTTTTTGTTGGTTTTTTCTATGGTTTGTGACAGGCGAGATGAGATTGGTGACAGTTGTTGCTGCTGAACCTTCTTCATCATCCGACTGAGTCTTCATCGCACCACTACCAAGCACCAAACACCAACACCAACGCACAATCAGAAAACAACAGGAGCTCTTGCCTTCCGGGTTGCAATCACGACAGATCCTTCAAGATGAAAGCAGCAGCAGCACGAACATTTGGCAAGAGTAACTAGCTATCTCCTTGTGACCCCCTCAGCTCAACTCTTCAACAGTGGACTAACGATAGATTTGGTACGCCTAAAACGTAGAACCCAAAGACTCAGTTCCTTCCAATGGTTCGGAAGTCAAGGCGGATGAATCGGTAGAAACCAAAGAGGGGGGCACCCGATCACTGAAAGTATCCTCGCCCGGCACTCTAGTGATCCGGATCGTCGAGGCCACCGGATTGAAGCTTCCTGAGGGCACCCAGCTCCCCGAGCGCATCCAACGTGCCCTCGAGAGTGATGCCGCAAACTCGGGCTCCGTTAGCGGTAGTGCCGGTCCCGGCTTGAATAATAAGGCTAGCCATAGAGTTAGCGTACACAGAAAACAAAAATGGTGGTTGCCTTGTCAGTCTTGCCTTGCTTTCTCTTCCTCCTCTCCATCCTTAACACACCTTCGGCGGTTCTCACATTCCTTCTTCTTGATTCAACACCTTAACTTGCAGATTGTATCCTTACTTATGATAAAAATGAAGTAAGCAGCTGTCCGTTCGCAATCCAACCGTTTAACTGTAGCTCACTCTTTATTTTTATTTTCGTCAATCACTATCATTTGATGTTATCATAGATTTTAGTTGATGCGGTTGGTGGGGCACTAGAAAATCCAGGCTGGATGTACCGCGCAGACTTGTGAGTGACTAGTGGGATCTCGATGTTATTCCCGATCGGACGGAATGATTGTCCCTTCCTGATCCCTCTCTGTTTTGCACCACAGTGATGTCTCCCGTGCATCCGACGTGACTGTTTCTGCCTACTTGAGAACTGCTCCAGGTCACGATCGCCAAGATATGGGCAATGATTTACTCATTGGTAGTGTCACTTTCTCACCCAATATTCAAGCTAAGGTAAATCGTTGTGATGGATAGTACCTCTGGTAGAGACCTAACAGATTTGGTCTCTTCTCAATGACAGGGTGTCACCGATGCATGGTATCCCGCTAGCAGTGGTGAAGGGAAGTTTCACGTGCAAGTGATGTACAAAGCTTCAGCCGTGGGTCTTGCTCATGTTCGATTAGTATGGATATGGTTGCCCACGGAGCTGAGATTATTTTGTGTGTGCCATGTAGAATGATCCATTGACGATTGACTCGTTCGAGTTATTAAAAGTGATTGGCAAGGGGTCGTTTGGGAAGGTGATGCAAGTCCGCAAGAAGGACACGGGGCGAATCTATGCGCTCAAGACGATCCGAAAGGCTCACATTGTCTCTCGCTCAGAAGTCACTCACACCCTGGCGGAACGAACGGTCTTGGCTCAGATCACCAACCCATTCATTGTTCCTCTTAAATTTTGTTTCCAAAACCCCGACAAACTTTACCTCGTTCTCTCGTATGTTCATTTTGTTTCTGATCGGATATGGGAAGCTCTTGCTAACATTGACATGCTTTTTTCAAGTTTCATCAATGGTGGTGAATTGTTCCACCATCTTCAGCGTGAGGGTAGATTTAGTGAAGAACGATCGAGGCTCTACACCGCGGAACTTCTCTCAGCACTTGAGTGCCTCCATTCCATGGATGTTATTTACCGGTGAGTTAATTCACGTGGTTTCTGACACAATGCTTCATGCTAAATCAAAAGAAATATTATTTCATCTTGTTTTTTTTTAGTGATTTGAAGCCGGAAAATATTCTTTTGGATTATACTGGTCATATTGCATTGTGTGATTTCGGGCTTTGCAAACTCAACATGGGTGAAGCTGAACGAACAAATAGTCAGTCTTTCATAGTACATATCTTGGGCATTTCTCGACGGGGGGAGAGATACGCTGATTCTATCTCCACTTTTTCTGCAGCTTTCTGCGGCACCCCCGAGTATGTGACTATTCGGCAGAAGTAGTGGTACTACTAATTTTGAAGCTGCTGATTTAGTTTCTGGGGTCTCTGGTAGATACCTTGCGCCCGAAGTGATTAAAGGAGAAGGCTATGGTAAGACGATCGATTGGTGGACTCTAGGGATATTGTTGTACGAGATGCTGTCCGGTCTTCCTCCATATTGTGAGTTTTTGTGATACGCTTGTGATATTTGTGGTATTGAGCTAATTTGGATTGTTACCAACCAGATGACGAGGGTGAGTATGGGTGATGTTTTTTTTCTCTAGGTGCCTGTTAAGATTTACTGAGTTTTTTTTTTTTCTTTACTGACAGATCACCATACGATGTACCGCAAAATTCTTAAGGTACCATAGTTCATTTTTTTTATATATACATATAAATTGATGAATGCATTTGTGTATAATTCATTCAGGACCCATTGACCTTCCCAGCTGAGATTAAACCGGATGCGCGAGCCTTACTGACTAGGTTGTTAGACCGCGACCCGAACAATCGTTTGGGAGCTAAAGGAGCAGAAGATATCAAGCGCCATAGTTTCTTCGCTAAGTTTATAGGCAAGTGTTTCTTTCGGATTTTTTACCTATTTATTTTAACGTGAGATTATTTGTTTAGATTGGGATAGGTTGAATTCTAAGGGTTATCGACCTCCGTTCAAGCCGAGTGTTGAGAGTGCGGCAGATGCGAGTAATTTTGATAGCGAGTTTACCAGGTGAGGAAGAAGATTTATTATGCTTCTGACGATAAACAACCAGTTGATTGATGTATTGTTGTGTAGTGAGATGCCAATGGATTCGGTGGTTGAGGATTCACATTTGAGTGAGACGGTGCAACAACAGTTTGAGTGAGTTTTTATTTTTTTTATTTTTATGGAATATGCAGGATGTAGAGAGTGAAAGTGTTTTTTTTTCTTGTAGGGGCTTTACATTCAATCCTGCTGGTGAATACATGAGTGAAAGTGTGCGGGATTAGTTAGTTAGATGTTTTGTTGTGGACAGTTTTGTGTAAAGACAGTTGTTTGTATGCAGAGAGTTCAGCAGTGGAATGTAATGTCACAGGGCTTTCACAGATCTGAGTCTAATCCAAGGGACCAAGCCTGATAAAACTTGGCTGAGCCAACTCAATCAATCCGTTTGCGCTGCAGAGGTTGTATGGTGTGGAGAGAGGTTACTGTAGTTCCTTACCCTTCTTCTGGGCTATCATAGAAATGCCGGCAAAAAGGGCGACAGGTGGGTCACGGCAGCCTTTTTATTTTATTTTTATTTTTATTATTTTTCTTTTTTTTAAGTGTAATTTCGCCGTACGTAGCATTGCACACTATGAATCTAAAACCATCTTCTACCTACAAATAGGACTGTACAACAAGTCGGAGCAATAAGCCAGACATACAACAATACCCGGTAGATCTACACGGCAGCCTGTACTGGCACTTAATTCCTTGCTTTGCATAATGGTTTTATAATTGCGGCATGTTTTGAGATTTTTTTTGAATAATTTTTGAATAACTATTTTGTTTCAAATACAATTAAAAAATAAAAAATAATAATTGAAATACATTCCAAAAAAAATTCAAAAAATCTCAAAAACGTGTTTATAATTGCCGCCTCAGACTTCCAGGTGGCACAGAAATACATTGGATTTGTGTGGAACGGTCTGGACAAGACGGACAGCTCCGGGGAAGAAAGAAGAGCGCTTGGAACAGATTAAACCTTTTCTCGACCTAGGGGCCAAGTTCTCATTTAACGACGTTATGGTTCTGGCAGGCCAGCTCAATCACCTGACTTTGACATGCTTCCGCAATTAAAATGCTACGTGAGAAGCATTTATTGGTGGTAGATGAGCTGGGTAAACCGTGGTTGTCTATGTAGAAGATGAAAGATAATTTACGGCGGTGGATCTCCGCCCTTGACGATTACACTTTGATTGATGCACTTGATCCCCGACCCGGACCCAACAAACGGACGTAGGCTGGATGGGAGATGCCTCGACCTTGTTTGGCATAGAAGTAATAATAGGGAAGCGGCGGTCGCAATTTGAGTTTATAGGAGACACCTACCCCGGACAAGCGCAAGGACAGTACTTAATGCACGGCTCAACACAGTGACAATACGGTTGAGACTCTTAATGTTAATTGGTATCTGGGTGCCGTACTTTCACAATTTGGACTGACAAAACAACTACACACAGTGTCATCTTCAAAAAGGAAGAGGGGATGCTGGGGGCCACGATTCGCGCCATAAATTCAGGATTGAGCTACCAGGCGCTTCTTGGACAATTGTACATACCTACTGTTTGTTATATATCATAGTGACTGACGTAGAGAGACTATATTAAGATGGGCCTTTCTGTCTGGCTCCGAGCACTTGCCGGAACTCACCCCGGAGAGGGTGTACGCCAATCCCCGGGTCCCCCCTTCCCCCCGTAGGGGGCTCTAGACTAGCCCAGAACCGTAACCTCTCACTCCACACAGCACAACCTCTGCAGCGCAAACGAATGGAAAAAAAAAAAAGAGAAGAAACTCAACCATGTCTGGATTCCAAGTGACCAATCGACCATCCAAACAATACAATAACAACAATGTCAGTTATACAAACAATCAAATCAACACAAGAATCAAACTGACCAACTTCTTCTTCTTCCCAGCAGCTGCAGCAACACACCCCTCCACTCAGGAACTCACGCACCTCTCCCGATCTACGCTCTGCAGAAATCGAACACCTACCACCCATGATCCCAGATGGCTCACAGGTACTCGTCACGCTAGACATCGATGCCGCCTACTTTGTCGATCTCTCAGCCTCCACCTCCCCCGCTGCCATCAAGGAAAGAATCTACGCAAAACTAGGCATCTATGATGACGATCATGCCAACTACAAAATCTCAAGGTGCAGGGCTGGCCAGCCCGTCGGCCAACCCCTCGACGACTGGCAACTCTGGGATATGTCCATGCGCGCAACAAGAGAATCTGACCCACCCATGCTTATCGTCATCAACAACTCACCCCATCATCAACAACAACAACAACAACAACAACAACAACCACCACAACAACAACAACCATATCAACAACATCAACAACCACCCTATTTCTCTCGCAATCATAGCAATCATTCCAATCACAACCATTCCCCCAACTCTCCCGACTCCCATTCACATCTCAAACATGACTATCGCTCATCTTCAACTGGTAGTCGCGACTCTCCCGATCCAACCCATCATCACCATCTACCTACCCGCTCCCGTTGGCAGCGATTCAGTCGTGAACATCTCCAACACGCCCGAGATGGCTCTTCCTCCTCCTCCTCTCATCCTCCACTACCACCTCAGTCTCACTCCTCATCATCAACCGATATCCGCAACCTATCCTACAACCCAACCCATCAATCTCCCATCACTCCTTCATTCTCCGACGATCGTCGTCCCTCCCCTAACTCTAACGTCCCATTCGAATTACCCATCTACCCTAACTCATCGAGACATCCCTCTCGTCCACAAATCGAAACTCCCGAAGATTGGGTCCGCGTTCAGCATCCCGCACGTCTCTCACCTGAATCATCCTCTCCCACCAAGTCTCGTCCCATCCGTCGACCCTCCGACCCGTTATCTCAAATTTTACCACCCATCTCCTCCTCCCAGCCCCCTCTCCCCAGTTATGCTGACCCTCGACTGGCCGAATATCAGCGTCAACTTCGATCTGCCAACCCCAAAAACCCTTCCGCCGCCGTCCCCATCGCCTCCACCTCCACCACCGCGCCCCTCAGTAGCAGTAACTCGAACAACTCCGCCCGAAGATTCCCCCAATCTGCCCAACCACCACCACCGTCCCGGAGAGGTGATCTACATTCTGCTAAGAGTATGGAAGAGCTTCATCACACCCATGACCCACGCAAGAGGGCTATCACCGCTCTCAACCATCCTCCCCTTCCGACTGATTCTGCCGTCAAAATAGCCGCCCCTCCGCCACTCCGAATTCCCCGGAACGACCCCAACCTCCAACGGCCGAGCCAACAAACTGGCCGTCCCAGTTACCCTCCACAGACCTCCCCCAGCTTCCCTTTCCCGCAACCTACCATTAACTCTCACATGCGATCTTCACGTCCTACTGGTCCCCCTGGGTACAGCTTTAATGCTTCTTCATCTTCCGGCTCTCAGGCTCGCATTGATCCTCGAATCGGACCTCCAACCAACCCCGCAAGACCTCCCCCTACTACTAGCGCCAGTCTCTCATCACGTAATCCTAGAGTCTCCCTTCAGATCTATGAAAAAAGATATCTAGATCAAGCTAGACCTCCTCCCCGGCCTCGTACCGGTGATGGCTCTTCCCCCATCAGACCCAGTCAATTCTCAGGTCAGGATCTCTTCTCTTCTTTTTTATTTGCCATTTGCTTTCCTCAGATATGTTTCTCTCTTCATTTTATCACACAAACACATTTATAGATCGTCAGCTGCAAGCCCCCGTTGGGTCCCATTACGTACAACAAGTACCCGGTTATAATTCAGTCCCTCTCAGACCAGGTGAGATCTTACAAGAGTTTGGAGTTCGTCGACGGGAACGGGATCAATCGCGCGAATACCGCACCGAACTCGAACGTGAACCTGCTCAGCGGAGACCGAATATGGCATCTCGTACGAATTTTGCTTGTCGATTTCTTGTAATGCTCCCAGAGCTAAGTTTCATGCATTCATTCATATAGCTACAATTGGACCATCATCCGCCTCTGCAAGATCTACTCGACTAGAAGATCAGCCCGACAATAATTTTCTCAGGTCTCCTCATGCCCCCCCTCTCGAACGCTCTAGTCGTCGTCCTACCATCGACATGGGCCGTTCACGAACTCTCGACCCCACCTTATCAGCTGGATCTCCCCCCTCGAGCTACTTCTCACAGGATGCATACGGAGGCTTCGAATCAGATTCCATGATCAAGCAGCGAAGTAATATCATCTTTTTATTTCATACGTATATTTCTTTTTTTTCCTAATCCAAGTTTGTAATTTTCAGCCAACGTCGATGATGAACAAGAGCATCTGTCACAACACGCAGATCGTAGTACTCAGCGTTCGAAGAATCCGCTATCGCTCACAATACCTCATCAGGCCAATGTTCGTCTCACCGCGATAGGGAGAACTGAGCGTCGATTGCCCAACAGTTCACCTCGCACCTCTGATGAGATGAAACCTCGAGACAGGGGCACAGGAGAAATGAGCCCGGTTGATTTTTCGGTTCCTCTGAATCAAGTCACACTTGATAACATCCAAATCCCATCTTCAGCTGTATCCGAAGAAGTGTTGACCGACTTCCGAAAAAAACTCTCCAGGGGTCGGTCCGCAACAACCGCTTCCACGTCAACTGGAACGCTCACTAGTTTCGCCAGCTCTTCCGCCACCGTTCATTCCACCACTACCTCAGTCACCAGCCCACCTAACATAACCAAGATGTTTGCAGATTTTGAGGACGATGATGACGACGTGGTGGGAACTTTTGTGACACCGATGCAGCCATATACTGAAACGACAGCAGGAAAATCAGAAGGCCTGACCAAGCCCAAGTTAAGCTTACAGACCGATACATCATCATCAACCCTCGAAACACCAAGATCGGATTTCCAAATTCCTAGAATCAGAAAAGAGTCAACGAGCGAGATACCAATTCACAACAAGTCGACACCATCATCATCGGATGCGACACTGATGGAACAAGAGCCACCTGGCTCATCATCGACGGCCAATGGGAATCTGAAGGTGCTATCCACCAAGGCATCGGAGCGAGACAGTCGGAGGATTTCGTTCACGGGAGATGATTGGGCGGTGCGGCCTCCAATCGACGCGGTGTATGAGAACCTGGAAGATTTCTTTCCGCACCACGATCTGGACAAGCCTATCGATATTGGCTTCGACCCGCCTTGTCTGAATTCGCCCTCGAGTCCCGCGCCGGGTAATGGGCCGCAAAGTCCAGGGGGGGTGGGTGCGATGGCTCCGCCCCTGTCGGCCTCAGGCGGGCCGAGTGCGTCGGCGCTGGCCCGGCTCAAGGGCCGGACTCGGTCGATTCGGGTGGTGGCCCAGGAGAAGAAGAGGCTGCTAAGAAGGACCGAAGACAAGGCTAGGGCAGCCCCCCAGAAATTTGGAGCAAGCGACGGCCTTGGGCCCCGCGGACCTGGCACCGAACTCGACAGTCGTGGCGCCGCCCTACTTAGGAGAAAATCAACCAAGCTTTGGGGCGCTAAGATCGAGGAAGTTGTGCCCGGTGATCAGGTCTCGATCCCTTCAATCAGCGAAGCTACCATGGGTGATGATACCAATAATTGTTTGTTTGTACTCTTAACCTCCTCGTATATATACATATATATTGATGTTTCTTATCGCCCTTGACAGTCTCATTTAAATGGGTGAAGGGTGAATTGATTGGGAAGGGTAGTTTCGGACAAGTATATCTGTCAGTATCTCTCACTTCCATTACTATGTTGTCTCTCTGAAAAAAATTCTCTTGATACATAGGGCGTTGAATGCAACCAATGGAGAAATGCTGGCAGTTAAGCAGGTCGAGCTGCCGAAGACTCGCAGCGACCGGGAATGCGAACGACAGAAAAGTGTGGTGAACGCGTTGAAGTCGGAGATCCATTTGATGCGCGATCTGGAGCATCCTAACATTGTACAATATCTAGGTGTGTCTCCCCTCTTGTCGATTTTTTTTATATCCTAGCGAGAGAGCGCAGCTGATTCATTGGACCACCTCACTTGACAGGTTTTGAAGAGACGACAGTCTATCTCAGTATCTTCCTCGAATACGTCTCCGGTGGCTCTATCGGAAGATGTCTCCGTAGGCACGGCGCTTTCGAATTAAATGTGATCAAGTATTTCACATACCAAGTCCTGGAAGGATTGAAGTATTTACATGGTCTACATATCTTACACCGAGTCAGTGTTTTCTTCCTTTTATATGAAGAAAAAAAAATGTCTTTTGAAAAAAAGGGGAAGACAAACAGCTGAAAAGAACGAAGGAAAGGGAATGTAGGATTTAAAAGCGGATAATTTACTAGTAGATTTTAGTGGGAACTGCAAGATTTCGGATTTTGGGATTTCGAAGAAGTCGGAGCATGTGTATGAGGACAACACGCAGATGTCGTTACAAGGCTCGATCTTCTGGATGGCGCCGGAGGTAGTGCACAACCCCACGAAGAAGGGCTATTCGGCTAAGGTGGACATTTGGTCGCTCGGTTGCGTCGTGTTGGAGATGTTCGCCGGCAGGAGGCCCTGGTCTGATGAAGAGGCTATCCAGGCTATGTTCAAAGTATATATCCCCCCCCCCCCCCCCCCTCGCTTCGTCTTTCTCTACCTCTCTTTCTGGAAACCCCGGAACCTGATGAACCCCGCTCTCAATTAAATTGTGATATAGTTGGGCGCTGAACGGCTCAGACCGCCAGTCCCACCCGACGTGAAACTGGGCCGGATGTCGGACCACTTCTTGGCGCAATGTTTTATCGTGTAAGTACTTACTTCAAGAGAGGGGAGCTTTGCTTCGGGGTTGATGTTTTGCCTGGTGCGTGTTGTGTGTGTGTGTGTGGGGGGGGGGGG
>LAVV01012006.1:2142-13251 GCA_001263375.1 Puccinia sorghi
GGTTAAAGAAGGATACTCACCAATCTAGAAGTTTTCCGCAGTGAAACCAAAGAGTACTTGACACACATTGGGGAAGGACTCTCAGTTACCTACTGAGTTGGTTTCTCTTTCCACATCGGTAGCTGTTGATCTTCTTCAGGTATATCATTGGTCTTGATGCCATCCCAGAGTTGATGATTGCACTCAATGATCAACTCAGCAAAAGCAAATTTTTCTGGGTTGCAACGGCGATCATGAAGATCCTGATCAACTAACTCCCACACAGTGGGAGTCTTGTTGCCAGGATTCCTGGCAAGGAGGATTTGGTGCTGGTTGAATAGTCTTGTTGCCAGGATTCCTGGCAAGGAGGATTTGGTGCTGGTTGAATACAAATTGAAGGTAGGCCAGACGTACTTTGGCCCCTTTGGTGAGGCTTGGATTGAAATTGACCTCTGGTTCTGATCACTCTGTTTTCCCCTATTTCCCAGTGTGATACATGCCATAGGAATAAGCTTTAGGATCCATAAGTTTCACGTATTGCTCAACTTTTTGAAACAGGCCAAACCCATTTATTCAGATATTTTAGGCCCTCCTGCAAGATTTTGCTTTGAGTAAAAAAAACCAAAAAATGTATGAATGGTGGAAAGGAAATTTTAAAATTCTTTTTAGCATTTGACCGAATGTGGTGCTGAGATCTGCTTTTTGTTTGTTGAGATTTGAAATTTAAGATTGGAAAACTCCCCTTCACCCAGAAAGCTCAATTTAGACGGGCTCATTCTGAATTCCAAACTTTATTGGGTGATAAAAAATGATGATAGATGAGGTCCCATCACCAAAAAAAGTTTATAATTTAGAATGAGCCTGTATAAATTAAGCAATTGGGACCAACAAGATGTCTTCCATTCTGGTATGTATGTGTGTGTAAGGTACTGTGAGTGTAACTGGTATAGTCTGTTCAAACCTAGGGGTTTGCTTAATCTTAGCTTTACTGGAGATTAGTATTGTTTCATTTTGTGGGGGAGCCTGCAAAAACCTCATTGTTTCTTTCAGGATTGCTTTAAACATGGTGAAGATCATACATCAGGTTATATCAAGTAATCATTGTAGGTTAAGGTAAGCCAATG
Organism: Puccinia sorghi; assembly: GCA_001263375.1. Lineage (NCBI taxonomy): Eukaryota > Fungi > Basidiomycota > Pucciniomycetes > Pucciniales > Pucciniaceae > Puccinia > Puccinia sorghi. The sequence continues at coordinate 3,246 of LAVV01012006.1, forward strand.
GGCCCATTTGAAGCTATAACCACCAGCAAAGAAATTGTCACAATTGGGTGTCTGGTGACAGTCAATAATACCTTTTGATACTCCACAGGTATTGTAAAAATCCTCCACTTTCACCAAAATAAACCCTTTGTTTTCCTGAAGGGAGTTCCAACACTTTTTATTGAGAGTTAGGCTGGAAGACAGGGTGGAACTACCAATGATGGGCCGCTATGCTACACTATGCTTCAGGGCCAAAGAAGTGTAGAGTAGCGGGCAGTTTTTTCCCCGCCAACTCTGTGGCAATAGTAGCACTCAAGAGCTGCTGCATTACGCTACACTACAGCGCTTGTAGTGGCTGTTTTCCGCTACAAAGTGGTGTACTTGAGTGTAACAAGGCCTTTGTTTGCCCTTGTTTTGTTAGCGTGCAAAACCATCAATGGCTATGAAAAAGTTGTTAGCTGTTAGGGGTTTTGAGCTACGCTATGCTAACACTACCATTAGCATAGCGGGCCCACCATTGGAACTACTGTCATACCACCTGAAACCTAGTTCCCACAGATTCTTTCTGGTGAGGGTGAGTTCACACTAATAAGCTTTCATTGGGAATTTTTATGAGGCTAATGATAAATTCTAAAAACAACTTGCACATTGATTTCTACATCTCAAATCAAGAGAGTGTGAAAAATCATGAATAAACTTCCTGGTTTGACTGTTTTCGGTCAACACTAAAACTCAGCAACATGTTCAAGGTACAGTTTAGTGTTTGGAAAAATCGTGACAGGGGTTCACAGCAAACCAATCTCTTTTGAACCCCTCAATAGAAATTTTTCTTGAAGCACATCAGTAAATCTAAAAACAAACTGCACATTGTTTTTACGCCAGGAACTTGTATCATTTGAAGGCAGTTGTTGTCAAGTTGTAAAATCCAAACATTTTAAGCTAAACTTGAGTTATGTGAAAATATTCGGGGGGGGGGGGATTGGAAGGATAGAAAGAATCAGAAAGACAGAAATATACCTTCCAAAGAACAGAAGTAATAAGACAAGAAGAACCAGGGCAGATAAAAGAATAATATGTCAAGAAAGACAAGGAGAAAATAAATGTGAAGCATACCCAGGGTGATTCTCTGATCTATCATGGAATACATAACAAGGGAGAAACAAATAAATGAGGAGAAAAATAGACATGAGGACTAGAAGGAGAAGTTATCTGATTTTGATAGAAAGAAGAGCATGGATTTCTCACCAAGTTGGGCTGCTCATGTTGTGGTCCTGATGTTGATGAGCTTCAGGCTTAAGGGGCGGAGATCTGTTAATTTTATTGAAGTATTGTTGCAACGGTGGGCATGTGCTGACGCAGAAGCTGGAAATCAGTCAGCTAAGGACAGATCTGCCAGTTGTTATCAGCTGCTCCAAATTGCCCGAAGGAATTCACATGAAATCCAAATCCAAATAATAAATGCACCCGACCCAGTCCATTGCTGACGATTTTCATGCCGGCCTCTGCATCACGCCAACATGATTTTTAAGGCATGTTGCTCGGGGTCGGGTCGACCTTGCAGTAACGAATGCGGGTTTCCAAGTGGCGTCCTAGCGGCCATCGTCCAGCAGGCTCGCCCGACCTGTCAACTCGTTGTGCTCGGCATCCAAGGACATGTTGCCTCTGCATTTCATGGATAGAGCTAGCTGGGTTTCATCATAGCACTCTCGTTTCGTCCAGGACGTTAGGATCCTGCCTGTCGCTGCTTCACCAATGACCATCTCCGAAGATGGCAGTGTGCAGATTGCTGCCTTCTTAGCATCCTCCGCCACCAAGGTCCTTTTACTCAGCAATGCCCACATGCTGGTTCGGCTGACCAACTGCCGAGGACGAGACAAGCCACGTGTTTCGGGTTGGACTGTCTTCGCCCCCATAATCTTTATGGCAGCGGGCCTCGGACGTCAAGCGTCGCCCCCTGAGCCACGAAAATGAAGATGCGTTTATGTCCCAATGATGCCTCAATCAGAGGTATTATATGTGCCTACCAAACCATGGCCCATTTCTAGCGTTGATACTATCAACATCCCAAATCCTGGAAATTACATGACTTTGTCTTCATTTATGCCGAGTTCATAATCTTTTTGCTCATTCTACACCACTTTCCTTCATTCCAGTCTCGCCACGTGTATCACGTCCTACAGCTACAATCCTTTTCCCTGGGCATTACAGCTCTTACTCCAACTGACCTACCCCAATGAAATTTCCAGATTTAATCATTGGGCTTCCTGTCCTTGTGGCTACCACCACACGCCTGCAAGTGTTTGCAAAATCTACAACGGCTCCACAACAGCCCACCTCATTTGAATCAGACCCTTGTGGTGTTAACACTCCCAATTTCAGCCTCAATCCGCAACTTTGGCAGGCAGCTCAGATGGACCAGTATATCGCTCAACATCCCCTCACCCAGAATTCAACCATCTCGGTTCGTTTTAGTTTCATACGGCTTCCCACTTATCGCACATCATTCTTCATGAACGAGATTTGGTTTCCAAGTCCAATCTTAGAAACTTCCTCGTCTGGGTACCGCCTTTGTTTTGGGAGCTGACCTTGACATCTGCTTATGTTTCTGGCAGCAATTTGCTGCTGCGCTTGGAATGACCAACTTTTATTGCGGAATCGGCTTAGAGTGTGGGGCTGGTCAAGTTGAGTTTGCCGGCGAGGGATTTTGCGACGATGAAGAAAGCGCTATAGCATCAATCCTGACCTTGAAAACCCATTTCCTTGCTTTAGATTTGCTACCCAGCGATTGGCAAGGACTACCTCATTCTCTATGCAGTTCAGCAGTGGAATAATTTCATGAATCAGCTTTATAGGATAGTTGCTAGTGTTACCATGATGTTATCAGGTGTGCCACGCTTTCTCCTTCTTGGAGACTCTACTTTTCTGGAAGCTTTAACCATGTCTAACCGAACTTCTCCTCAATGCCACAGATACCTCTGCCGTCATTGTTACCGATTTGTAAGTTCCATAGTTGAGGAATCAAAGATCTCCCCTCGAACCGCATTCATCCAAACCTTCAACCAAAACCCTCAATACCTGTGTTAACTGTACTTGTCTCCACAGTATCCCACTTGGTATCAAGACTGATAGCTCTATATTTGGTTGGGCAGTGGCGACTCTTGTCTTCTCAGTGATTGGTACGACCCTTCGCATCTTGATCCGACGTATCAGCTAGCTGATCTGTCGCTTGGCGCATTTGAGCACTACAGGGATCTTTTCAGGCCCAGCGGTTGCTTTATTTTTACCGGCCAGGATACTGCCTGAAGCTGCACAAACTGCAAAGAGTGTTGAAGCTGCACAAAAGGTAGCGTCGGGTGCCAAAACGATCAAAGAAGCTGACGTGGCAAGCAGCATTGCGGATAGTGCAGCCCTGCGACGAATGGCCAGTCAGGCTACGCCCCCGCCCGGTGTTCCTCACGCCAATATACCCCCGGAATTGAAAACCTCGATGCAAAAAGTTTTGACTGGCGCTGATAGCTCGGGTCTGGCCGCGAAGAAAAGGTTGAAGCGAGATCTAGTTGCAACTCGATCCCTCCGTAACCAAAAGCCACATCGCTTGCAAAAGAGAGGACCACCAAATGTTCTAGCATACGTACGCCAATCTCAATGTTTCTCTGAGGGACTTTTCCCGGTGGAGGAATGTGCAAGTTTGGATATAAACTCCTGATTCTACCATTCTCTCGGGCGTGGTGCTCATAGGCCCGATGGAGTTTTCTGGACATTCACCTGGGAAGATTACGCACCCGCATCCAAAATTTCATTTCCGTCACCGCCAAGACTGCGCTGGAAACTCCAATCTACAGTGATGCGGGCATTGCGCCAATCATCATGCAAGGTGCATTCCTGGCCCCAAATCCTTCCTGGGACAGCATGGCTGAAGATACCAGAAAACTTGGAACGATTGTGCTCCTTTCGGAGCTTTTTGTATCACTGGTGCGAATATTCCTTTGCTTCTGTCTTCTCCAAAAGAAAAAAATCCTGACATTTAAGGAAAATTGACCACATGCGACACTTCTTTTTATCGATCATTGGAAACAGGGGTTTGTTGCCACAATCGGGCAGGTAGGCCTAGTGACTTCTATTGCTTTGTGAACCCAAATGCTTAAGTTTGTCCAAATTCTTCATTTGCCTTAGGATCCATGCCACTTTGAGGGTCCAGCTGGTGCCTGGGGCGGAGATAATGTTCTTTCTCACTGCGACGAGCAAGGAGTGTAAGTTCAACCGCTCAAAAATAAAAGAATCATACGCTCATGAATGGACATGAAGCTTGTAACTGACGAAATTGATTACTTAATTGAATCAGGATGAGGAGTATAGTCATGACAGATGGCGATAACTTTGACCATAGAATTCGGAATGCAAACCTCTTGTCCCAGAAGTACAAATATAGCGTTTACGACCTCGTCACGCGCGCAACCGATTGCCAAGCTAAATACGGCGTTTATGGGTCAAACACGTAAGACGAAATCCATTTCACTTCTCAAGGCAGCTCGGCTGGATTTCTTTCTGACCGTTTTTGACCACACATACCGCCTCGCTTGATTGAAAACTCGGTGCATTTTTTCCTCTAGTGCGCCGTAAGTACTTGCTCTTCTTTAGAGACAATACGTGCTGCGGCCTTATCTGATCAATCATGCCCAAAATTAATCTACAGAACACCGATCAAGGAAGATTCTCCTTGTGCATTCCAACTGCCGGTGTGTGACATGACAACCCCGGGTTGGTGTTTCTCCTCATATTTCTTACATCCCCTCCGACACAATCATCATCATCACTGCGAGCTTTTTCTGACAAGCAGGGAAATTCTCTGGCTCTATTTGTGTAGGTATGAGAAAGCGACTAGATGAAAAAGATGTGAGGAAGAAATACAAAGCCAAGGCTTGTCGGGAGGAATATAAGCTTCCGATTTAGAATCATTTGTTTCAAATCGTCCTTCGCCATCTCGACCAACTCTTCTTGCTGTATGGCGTAAATATACTTGCTCATTCTCTGTTGAACCTTCTTTTTTATTCCTATCATTCTTTCAAGGACATTTATTCATTTGTGTGCTTCTCTCAAACCAAAGAAAGTATCCTCATTAAGAATATAAGGACAGTATCCAGAACATATCATTGTACTCCATCAAGGAAGATCAGCCTCAATTGATTTTATTCACTGTGGAAAAACATGCCAGTTTGTAGCATAGAAATGAAACTGGTAGCGCTTCACAGCACAATACTGCAGCAAAATGTCTGTGAAAGATACATTTTCCGTCCCTTTTTCTAGAACAACCTTCCTATTCAGTGATTCTACACAGTGGCAAGTTGGTGTGTAGTGGAGACTGAAATGAAATGAATTTTGGAGTGAGCTGCTGGACTACAGATGTCATCAAGAGAGGAAAACTTCTTCATGGTAATATTTTTTGCCCTAATCATCACTTTCACAACCTTGCATCCTGAGATCATCTCTTGGTTACGTGGATTAGCAAGAATTTTCCTGAGTCAAATAAGGGCTATGCAAACTTGAATTTTTTGAGTCTATCCGATTTAATTCTAGATGCACTCAACCTAGTTGATATTGATTTAGAGAAATCAATTTGATGAATATTTGACGTCTTTTCCTCAGATATATATTCCATTTCAATAAATTTCAATTCAAGATATAACAAAATGAAAAAGATAACATGTATATACATGCTTAAAAAAAGCAATACAAAAAAAATAGTAATCCACACACACCTCTTTTATGACAAAGGACTGAATTAAATGTTTTTCCAATCTCTAAAATTTTGAGTTTAGTTTTTCAATTCAATAAATTGAAGCAAATTTTTTCTTAAGAGAGAAAAGATATTTCAACTTTGATATGGATATTTTTTTTTCTCATTTCCCTGCTATCAAGTATTGTATAACATTTTTCTTAAGGACTTGAAAAATCTGCACCAGGACCCTTGTGAGCCTCCCTAGAAGGGGGTGTTGGAAAAGGTATGGAAAAATCACAAAATTGGCAGAATGGTATCCTTGACAAAGGTATGAATTAACCATTTTTTCTGAAAGGGTACGCTAACGCATGGAGTCATGGTTATTAGGTATGAAAAACAGCTCCAATTGGCGGAAAGCTATCAAAACCCAATATATCCCAGGGGCTTTCTTGGGTTTTCCAATTTTATGGGCTTAGCTAGTCAAATTTCTGCTTCAGAATAGCCTTCAAGCAGGTGGTTATGTGTCTCGAATCAGGTATGAATTTTTGTAAAAATCCACTTTTTTCATGCCAAGGTCCTGTTGCACCTGTGATGCTCTGCTTTACCCCCGCTTTTGTTCCCGAACGGGGCTCGGGCGACCCGTAGGTGACACCCGCCTTACCCCCGGGTGGGTCATCCCCGCGGTTACACAATGACCATCAACGGCAAGCAACGATTGCCCAAACAGAAAGCTTTCATGTGAGTCTCTTTTTCTTTCTTATGATACAGTTCTCTTACCTCTCGCGACTCTTTGTCTAGGAGCTGCGATGAACGTTCCAGTTACTCCAGCCCCCAGACGGCCAGGCAAACCTGAAGGCAAGCCTGGCGTTTCGCTGCGTACCAAGCGCCCGACAACATACTACGATGGCGAGAAGGACGCGCCCCCGGTTCCGCGACCGGCTGAAGGTGGTCCCAAACCGCAGCGGCCGGCGGTGGGCGCGGACGGCTTCCCGGGAGCGCCCTCAGCCAAATCAGACCAGGCTGATCATGTTTCGCTTCCCGACAGCAAAGTAAGGGGCAAATCAGAAAATCCAAGAGGCGGGCCCCGCTCTGTGGAGAAGAGTAAGATTGGCGCAGCCTTGCTCAACAAGCGACAAAGTATCTCTTACGGTCATGCCCAGCTCAAAAGCACCCCTCAACCACTGCCACCTATGCCTTCAATTCCCGGTCGTTTCCGCGGCCACACCAGCGATGACCGCATTGGTGGTGGTCTCAGGAAGAACCTCTCATCTGGGGCATCCTTGATAAATATTGATAGCGAAACCCTGGCCCAGGGAGACTTTGACGCCGAAAATTGTAGGCTCCAAGTTATCTGAGAAAACCCCCTGAAAAGTCTCAGCATGGCGGTTCTGATCTAATCAACTGCATTTTCCGTCTTCCCGGCTGAATATTTGACCAGTTATGATGATTCACTTGGCTACCATAGGAGGGGGGGCCACTGACCCAGAGAGCTTGAAGTTATTCAAGGAGTCGCTTCGTGCCACACGTCTAACCACCGATCAATCACTCCAGGAAAATGCTTACAAGTGCGTCTCCCACTCATTCACGTATACCGCGCTTTTATAGCACATGTGCATTGTGAGCCACTGAGACTTGTGATATTTCTGTTTGGCAGGAACTACGGGGCATTTGTGGCTATGAGCAAGGATATCGCAACGCTGGAAAACGAAATGTTGGAGTTAAAGTCTGTCCTGGAGGAGTTTAAGACTTTACCGAATGATCTCGATATGGGTCTGGGTATGACGACCGAAAGCAGTCTTTGTGAGTCGAATATTCTCCGTGAACCCTACTTCGCAACGTTCCGCAGCATCCTAAGCATCGGACCCAACTGGTCTTCTTATTCGCCAGCGGGCGAGGCTAAGCGGAAGGCGGCGAGAAATTCCATCGCGGACGTCAATGCGCTCTACAGGAACCAACTGGAATTGCTCTGGGAGACCGTTGAAGGCTCGCAGAAATTTCTCCCCATCCAGCCCGGTCGACACATCTTGTCCGAGAGCAAATCCTTCGTCGAGCTCAACCCGATCACCTACCAGCCCAAGCAAGCTGTTCATCTCGTTTTACTCGACGACAGTCTCTTGATTGCCGTTCAGAAGCAGAGTCACTCAGCCACTGGCAAAGCGAAGCTGATGGCCGAGAAATGCTTCAATCTGGCCCAAATCTCGATTATTAGTCTGGATGATGGCCCCGGTTTGTTTGTTTTGACATTTTTAAGAATCTCAAATCTTGAGTTTCAAATTCATCTTTTCCACTTCCATCTCCAGATCTCTCCAATGCACTCCAGATTCAACGCAATCAGGAAAAGGTTATTCTGCGCACTGACCGTCCTCAAGAGAAGAGAGATCTCTTAGACTCGTTCAGAAGAATCACGGAAGTGATGGCGCGCAAGAAACGCAAGCAGAGCGTCATGGATGTCGGAGCTGTGGTCAGCTTTTTGCAGGTTCAGTATTCTCAGTCAGGATGATGATCGACCCGAGCAAAATTGATTCTTCCGCCCTTTTCTATTGCATTTACATAGGGCTCTGAACATCCATTTCGAGCCAGTCTGCTACTATCCTCACGAGGATTGGAGGGTGCCGGCAGCCAATTTCAATCCGGGAAGTTGTTGAGCCTGGGGAAGGATGACCGGACACACAAGACATACAGTCAGGTTGGCGACCTCCTGGACGAGGTGTCAGTCGGAATAGCGTGTCGACGGTACGAGGAGGCGATCGAGCAGGTCGAGCGGGCGCGTCAGATTGTGGCCGAGTGGTCCGCTGACGAACCCAAGGCGGGCGAGGTGGTGGGTCAGCTGGAGGGGCAAATTGAAGCGCGGGCGCAGGAGTTGTCTGACCGCCTGCTATCTGAGCTGGCTGAGACAAGTGTAAAGAAAGCACATCTGGTACGGACTGTCGCGCTTCTCGGTCGACTCGCCGGCCCATTCGCGCCCGTTGAACGCGCTAAGGAGGCTTTCCTCGCCATGCGATCTGAGCATGTCCGGAGACAGATCGGCCGGATCAAGTTTGAGGGTGATCTCGCCCTCTGGGTCTCCCGGACTTCTTTTGTCCTCTTCAGCCTCGTCAAGAACACCTGTGAATGGTACCTGACCGCCTTCAGGGATAACCGTTTGGCTTCTGGTCCGTTCCTCTACCCGCAAAATCCACACCCTAACCAGTCACTCATGCATTCTCTTTTCTCCCCTAGGTTTTGTTAAATGGGCAGTCGATCAACTCGATCTATTCGGCGAAATATTTAGGCGCCAGGTGTACGAAGGCGAGGAAGATCCATGGACAATCCAAGAATCCATCTCGGTCACCAAAGCCCACGCTGGCATGGTCAGTCTCCTCCTTTCCCTCCTTCTAACCCCAGCCACCATGCCTGACAGTCTTAAAACTGGGGTGTATCGGCTGGGATCGATCACTGTGTTTTTGGTTGGGATGTAGTTGAAGGAAGTCGGGTTAGATTTCGGCTTCCTCCTGTCGAGCGTCTTGTCCAACCAGTCAGAGGCCATCCGCAACCGACATCGCCTGACAACGACCGGCAAGCCCCGGGCTCTGTCGGCTGACCCGGCCCGTCCTCGCCGCCTCCCGAGCACTCCCATCCCAGCAAGATAATAATGAGATCGAACCAGTTAGTTGCCTCATCATAAATATTTGAATATCTTCAAACCTCTTTTTCTTGTGATATCCCCCCCCCCCCTTTCCTTGCCTGAATTGCCCAAAGATGGCGGATAAGCGGGCTTGGGCAGCCCACAAGCCAACCTGCCCTGGTCCCCAATCTCCTTCGACGGCTCGGCCGGGCAAAAGTAGTATCAACCTATTGCTACCCTGTCAGCCGATCACCAGGGGAAAATTGGAGGCACGAAGGGACCTTTTGTACTTTTTTTTGGCACCCTTTATACAAGTGCCAGAAATTTTCCCCTGGTGAATGTTATGTACAACAAGGCCTGTAGGCCCTCTTGTAGTTTTGCTAGTGATCCTTGTCAACTCCAAGGGAAGAGAGTACGAGGAGACCTGAACATAATGTTCAAACTGATAAGAATATTTGAGTTACTCTGGACAGACGGTACCTCATGGATCGAGATGGAGGCTTTTGTTTATGCGTTTGGTTTTGATCACACATAAACAAGGAAGAGAAGGTAAGGAAAACTTTTGTTGAAACATGTGTCCTCTTGACCCAAGAAACACACTTCCTCTGGTTGATGCGGCTGCGGACCCTTTGTATCACTTAGTGTTATGATCCTGTAACCCCCTCTGGGACTCGCCAGGGGTTTCCCAACTGGGGGATTATCTCCAG
>LAVV01012017.1:11278-22224 GCA_001263375.1 Puccinia sorghi
GGTTGTGGTTGGCGGCCTTCAATCAAATCCGGTTGGTGTTTTCGAAGAATGTTTGTGTGGGTGGGTGTTTGAGAGATCCACCCACCACCAACTCACCCAAACCAAGGTTTTTTTTTTCAGCTTTCCCACTGGAGTAATATCATGATTCACACCGTCAGGTTAGTTGAGATCCAATCTGCAGAGCTGAATCAGGTGAATAAAAATATGGAAAGGTTTGGTTTGCTACCAAATTTTTATTGTTTGTGAGAGTTGTGTTGGTTTTGTTAAGCCTCTGTGATTGGGGTTTTCAGGATTAATTAAGCCTGTTGATCTTCCCACTTGACAAGATGAGCAGGCGGTCCACACAAGTCAATAAGTGAGACCAGTTGTGTGCCAAGCATGATCCCACCGAAGCGTGTCTGAGAGGAGGAGTCTCTAATGAAGATATACCTGGGGGAGACGCGCAAGTTAAGCCCCTTTAATCTTCCCTTCATAATCTGGCCACTCTTCATCCGGGTCTGGGTTCCCTCCTCTGACTAGTCTCCCTCATCTCTCCCACCCATCAAACACACACATTTATTTTAATTTTTTTTTTTTTTTTTTTTACACATGATTTATATAGGCTTTGTCAAGAAAGTTTTTTTTTCTTCGCAAGGCAGATTTTGGCCAGTTTTCTGCATTTTCCCTCTGACATTGAGTACTCGCGTTTGGACAAATTTGTGTCAAAACATACTGTCTCACACGAGAGCATGTTTCTTGTTTTATTTTACACACAAATTTTACATCACTCGGATATCAGGGGAACTTTCCGGAGTCCTCACGTTTCCCCACCGATGAAAGCATACACACCAAGACTGTACACGCATAGAGGAATAAGCAGACTCCACCTCACCACCAAGATCGTTGTTCCATAATGTGATGATTCTGTGTGCTTACCGGGCTGATGGGAATGGGGAGCACAGTTAAGAATGGAAGTACAAGCAAAGCAAGCTACACGCGCGATGGTGCAGGAGAGATAAATAAATTAACTATAGGGGGATGGGGGAATACCCATCCAGGGAGGAGGAGAAACGACCGACCAAAACATATGTGAGAGAGAGAGAGAGAGAGAGAAAGGAGGAAGTTAAGACCTGCGAAGAAGAAGGCCACGTTTCTTTTTCTTTTTCGAGGAGGGGACACTGGTACTATGGTCCATAAGAGGTACGGTTACCAAAGGTGGAGGTTCTTGATGCAGATCCAGACGACAACATTCATCACAGAACCAATGAGAGTCGTCGTCTTCCGCTGGCAGTTGAGATAGCCCAACACACTCCAAATGAAACTGTAGAAGGAAAAAAAAAATCTCAACAAAATTGTTTATCCTGCGTGGATGTATGTATGGGTATGCGTAAGATGAAAAAATAGGGAGATAGATACCCATTGACCACCCTGACAGTTGGGATTATCGCAAGCAACCATGTCTCCGAAAGAGACGCGTTGACAGGAGCAGTAGAGCGCGAGGTCACTGCCCGTGTTTTGGGATCCTGTAGGCGCCGAGTTGAGTTCTTGCGACCCACACGGCTCAGTGTGAGATTCATGCATGAGACGTCTCGCGCTTGGCGTGCACGGCGATATTGGCTTTCTTCGCGACGTCATCCTGCGCATTCTCGATGATTCCTCCGCCTCCACCTCCTCGGCCAGATAATAAGATTCTTCTTTCGTATTGTCACCACCATTTGAAACTGTCAACAAACAAACAAAAAATCCTTGGTCATCTGTCAGTGACCCCCTCCCGAAAGAAGGCGTATCCATCCTTGATGCTCAAAACATGATCATACGGCAGTTTACGGCAGTTTAGAAGGTGAGAGAAATGCGACGTTTTCTAAGGGGTTTCGATTTCATGTGGACATGGAGGAAGATCTCAAACAAGACGGAGCACCAACCTGAAGATCTTGAGGGGGATGGACGTGAAATATTATTTGAACGGAGGGTGCGACTACTATTGGGAGATTGAGACTGGGCAAGACTAGTAAGCAGCGAAGGAGGTGCAGTGGGGGCCTTGGGAGTCGAGGCACTTCTTGAGGGTGACTGCCGGGGGGTAGCAGTTTGGGATCTAGATGTTCTGGTAGTGTTACTGAGCTCGAATATGCTAGTGGTGTCGTGAAAGGAGACTTTGTTTGGAGGGGGAGTAAACCCGTGTTTCTCGACTTGTGCAGAGGCTGAATGACTTGGAAGCTGATTGAGATAGGGATGATGATCATGGATGGTCTCGTGGTGGCGGCGTTCCTCCTGGAGGTCTTGATCTTCGAGATCCTGGTAGGTTTCTAGATCGGCATCCAGCCGCTTCAGCTGCCGGTCTAAGGCCAGATAGACCGACTCGGCCAGGTTGAGTTTGTCGTGGGAGAGCTCCTGTAACCGACAGATCTTGCTCGATATTTCCACCAATAAGGTTTTCAGTTGGTCGGGTAGACCGTCCGAGTTAATCGGTAGGATCGGCACCACTCCCCACAGCATCGGCTGGGCCAGGGTCCGAAGTCGGTTGCATATCTCATCTTGCATCTCAACCTCCGGCGCGTCAACCTTAGAGATGGCGCCGTCGGAAGTGGAGACGACCTCATTGGCAAAGTGGGTATAAGCTATTAAATCTTCATGTAGCTCTTGCTTACATTCTGGAATCGACGGTGGATTGTGATTATTTTGAATCAGTTATTATAATCAGTGGTATGTGATGCTTAAAATCTTGAACGGACCTTCAACTGAGGACTCGAGTTCCGCAATACAATTGAACTTTCGATTGAGGTCGAGAGGGACTTGCTCGATAACTAATGGGAAGGACAAGGTCAAGGGTTTTTTTCAAAGCAAGATGATTGTGTTGAGATTGGATGATGCTTGGGACGTACTGTCAAAGTATCTGTGAATTTGAGGAGGATCAGTATTGGTTATATTAGCTAGTTAAGATTGGGATTGACTTCACTCTTGTTTAAATTCATCGAATATTCTTTCCCTTGCTTCGCGTTCTAGTATGAGTTGGTGAGTTTCAGCTGGTTGTTGCTGTTGTTTCTCCGCTGGTCCTTTGTCTTTCTCATATGGGATTGATGATGATAAATTGGAGAGTTCCTTTTGGTTTAGTTTTGATGAATCTTGAGGAGATGAGTGTGGGTGAGGCTGTAGTGTTGGTCGTTTGCGTTGGTTTTGTTCAGCGTGGTTTGTGAGTCTTGAGGATGGAGAAGATGCTAGTAGATTTGCTTCGACTCGCTTCCTTGGCTTGGAAACCATTATTCCACTTGAAGTGGGGAAAGTCAATCCTGTGAACGCTGGTTATATGCGCCTCAGAGATATATATATCCCTGTGACAGGTGGTCAACGGGGGTCAAGTGGGGGTGAGCCCTAACCCCAGACTGCGCATCAGGGTGCTGAGAGGGGGTCCATCATAACCTCACACTCCAGAAGAACAGTACAGTCAACAAGAAAATTTAACATGTCAACATTAAAACTCACTCGGCTTATCATCAACCAGTCTTCAACAGCATGACACTCACAAACAACCAAGAACTAACAACACGCAGCGAAAGCCAAGCTAACAACAACCTCACTGAAAACATGGCCTCCTCCGGATCGCAACCCAACTCATATTCCTCAACGATATTCAAGAATGTTAATAATAAACTAATTCACATTTCTACCCACCCAAACGAACCCACTCGAGGTAGGGGACTCTTCATCAAAAAACAAACTAATTCGAAAATCAAACCAGGTCAGCAAACTGTCCAATCAATCTCACAATCTAATTACTAACACTCTGCTTGAATCATCAATATACATACATACAGGCACCACTCTACTCTCTTGTATCCCTCACGTGGCCGTACTCGATACATCCTCTCTACCCTCAAGATGCTCTTGTTGCTTCTTGGAGAAACATGACTTTGAACTCGATCATCCTTCCACCCTCTCCAATCGATCCATACGAAGATGCGGCAAGTGCAAAGTCATAGCTTATTGTGGTTCGGTTCGTACATCTTCCATCATATCAAGCTTCATACTTGACTTGACCATCAACCTCTCACATTTTTCGAAATAGAACTGTCAACAGCTGGACTGGGCATCTCACAAACCCGAATGCTCAGCCTTGGTCAATTACGCCAAATTGGCAGAAGAAGCCATCAAGGCGAATCAAAAATCAAAATCACGCAGTGGTGTGGCTGCAGTCAACCTAAAGGACTCGTTCGGACTCGGGGGCGATGATGCCGATAACGACTCCCAGACCATCTCACGCATTCCAAGCGCCACCGTCAGAGCCTTAGGAAGACTAATTTGGAAGAAACGCAAGGAAGAAAAACATAACCCCGATTGGGTGTGCCATCTTACTCGTCCCATCTCATCATTCTACCCTTCCATCAGCCTCTTAACTATCTTGCCCTAAATCTTATCAATTTCTGACATTCAAGTCTTTAATTTAAGTGGACAGGACTGAGCGAGCTGCAACACCGTTAGTTCCACATTTCCCCAATCTTATTCTTTTTTTTTTTTCTGTTGGGAAGATATAATTGAGAACTATATCTCCATCTCGCGTTGTCCTGATTGCAACAACAACAAAAAAGAAAAAAAAGAAACAAGATTGGTGTTTCTTGCGAGTCTCATACCATTGACCGATTTCTGACGCCCTTCGTCTCCTCATTAAATTCATCCGCCAATCATCAGACTTGAATGAGTATACTTCAACCCAGAGAGAATCGCTCATGCAACTCAGTGTCACCCTCAGTCGATACGTAGGAAATCAGGATTTGCTGGCAGTCTTCGAATCCGCTTCAGCTCTACTCCCGTTTTGTTCACGGGTAAGCCCATAATGCGTGCACGGTTGTTTTTGGGATAGCAAGTTGACGACTAATTATTTAATTTTCAGTTCATCGATAACTCATTCACCCTCACCTCGATCATTCTGGACCATATAGGAATCGTCTTCGTCCCCTCAGCTGCCTTCATCAATCATTCCTGCACGCCCAATGCAGTTGTCGTTTTTCCTGAGGGAGGGGAGGGAGCCGGTAGCACGGCAGGAAAAGAATGGGTCAAAGTTATTGCGATCAAGCCCATCGAACCTGGGGAAGAAGTAATTATCACTGTCTTCCTTGTTTCTGAACAGACGTCAACAACTAAGCTCTTTCACTATTTATTTTGGACATCCTTATTCTTATAGATCCTCACCTCTTACATTGATGTAGCTGGAACACGACAAGAACGTCGGAATGAACTAGCGAAACGCTACAAATTTGTTTGCGATTGTCCGGCCTGTCAACCTGAATGGGACGATCAGGAAGTGGATCCACGAGAAGCCCTGAAGTGTCCCAAGTGCACCAACTGGTTTTCCATCGGACGTAAGCTTTCATTCGTTGTTTTATTCTTCAAACAGAATCAGTGGTTTGACGACGTTCATGCTTCTCGATAGCTAAAAAAATCAACTTGCAGAATCCAAGTAATAACTGTTCTCAGGCTTCCAAGCTGTCCTCGTCCGGTAGCAGTCGTCCAGATGCTGGTCCATCTTCTTCTGGACGCGCCGTCAGGAAAGAAATCGCGTGTCCCCATTGTGGATTTTCTAGGTTGATTGATGTGGAGGGACAGCGGTCTGCTATTAAGAAGTCAGGCAAAGCTTTGGATCCAGCCAAGGGTAGGTGACCCCATTTTTTTTTTGCCTCCTTGGTGATGAAAAAAGGAAAAATAATGGTATGGATTTGGATGTTTTTCGAAATTAAGAGCCGGCGAAAGCAGCTTACTATGCGGAAAAGGCGATGGAATGGTTTCAAAGCAAGCTATCGCCGTTCACATTTGGCCCAGGATTTTATCCGATTTTAGATCTTCGACGGATGCGGATGGCGAGTTATTTGATGCGAGCGCAGAAGAGCAATATGAGTCAAGCGAGTAGTGATGTGGCGCAGATACTAGCGGGGGTGCATGCAATATATGGGCCTGGACATCCGAGTTCGGTGGTGACGCGCTCGGCGATTGCACAGGTGTATGCGCATCTCTGCTCCTCCACCGTCGAGGCAGAGTCTAAGCCGAGCCACGCGCCTCAAATCAAGCTCGAACTGCAGCTCTTTGAGAACCTCAGGGCTTACCAGACTGCCGCCTTGGACGAGGCTCGGATCGGCTTCGGGACTATCCATGGTGGTGGGAGACTTGGTCGCTCTATCGCCTGCTCCATCGAACTCACCGAACGCGAAATCCTCTACCTCAGGAGACTTTTGCAATCTTCTTCCTCCTGATATCCTCCATACCCCTTCACGCTTTCCTCCTTATCGTACACTTGTTCCACTCAGTATATATATATATATCACGAATGAGAAAAGGGAGGGGGGTGTCTTCGCCAGCCTCATATCCTATCATGCCCCCCCCCCTCCTTACTTTTTTCTTACGACCTTTGTTTTCTCTATTTTTTTCACTTTGGATTTTTTGCTGGGCGGGGGGTGTCTTTCACGTCGTGAGACTTGCTTGCATTTCTTCGTTCCCTTTTTTTTTCTTGATGATGATGAAAAAGCAAGAGTCAAGATTATACTTTTTGGTCTTCGTGTATCACTTCTCTGTCTGTCTGTCCCTTTTTTTTTTGTATGGTAATAATTATATCTGGCTGTGAAGATACATTTGTGGTGTCAGTGACAGAAAGCCTCGCACAACAGAAAAAAAAAAATAACAGAACATGAGCAGGCTGAACGGAACAGCCAACGTGCGACTAGCCGGGATACGACAACACTTGACATCGGGCAGCCGAGCGAGTTCTCTGGGTCTCGCACCCTCGAGTCGCACCACCACCACCACCGCCGCCGCCGACAATAACAACAACAGCAGCAGGACAACCCAACATGATGATCATGGTCGCCACTCCTCAACCACGAGGGACCCGTCCTCCTCGAAGAAGAAGAAAAAAGATACACCATCGACCGTCTGGACAAACCCCTTGAACTATCGCTATTGGCTCTCCATCCAAGCCCGTTGGTCTGTACGTCCCCCCCCCCCCCATATCCACTTTTGCATATTGGTTACCGCCGCCTTCTCCACTCAATCTCTTCTTCCTCTTTTATTTTTTTGTTCGGTCGGACAGGATAACGATGTGTATGGACATATGAATAAGTTTCGTGCGATTCCTTTCCCGTTTCTTTCTCTCTCATCGGGGCTTCCCTCCTATAGGCGAAAAAAAAAAGAGAAGAAGAGAAAGGAGCTCGTAGATTATAGGAGTCAAGTCAGACAGAGAGCTGATGAAGGCCAGACTTGGGTGACGAATGGCAGTGCGAAATACTACGAGTTATTCGACACGATAGTGAACAAGTACATCCAGGAGGAGGGCAAGGGAGGGGGGGAGAAGATGATAGGACTGGTGGTGCATTCGTCGTGCGATTATCTGGCCCCAGTGGCCGGCTTTCCCGGGCAAGTGGTGCTGGGCCTAGCGACGGCGAAGGTGGGCGAGACGAGTGTGCGATGGCGGGTAGGCGTGTGGAGTGTCGACCCCCGTACTACTACTACTACTACTACGACTAGTAGCTCGTCCGTCGATTATAAGGACCATGCTAACTCTTGCCATGCCTATGGCCTGTTCATCCACACATTCGTCAACCCCAATTCCCGCCATCAACCCACACCGCTGTCCCCCGCCCTCCGTAACGCCGCGCTCCGCTTGCTCGTCCACAACAACTCTTAGTTGCACAACTGCGCCTGTCGTGTGTAGGCTCACTTTTTTCCGTTTTGTTTTGTTTAGTCCCCTCCTCAGGTTGCGTCTCTTGGTTGCTCTCCCTGACTTGTTGTGTCTTTGTAAATCCATCAATACCGCTGAAGTCTGCTTTCCAACCTCATGCCTCGTCAATCTTAATCTTAGCATCTTTCTTTCCGCCCTGAAATCCAAAAGATAAAATGAAAATAAAGCGCCTCACATTACACGAAAAAAGTTTTGCAGGTCGGCTGTCGCCGATAATCGCCGCGGTGAGGAATTGCCTGGGGAAACGATAAAAGGAAATGACCCCAACGTGACTTGAACACGCAACCTTTCGATAAACACCAATCTGGAGTCGAACGCGCTACCATTGCGCCATGGAGTCGATGGAGGGTCGACCAGAATTGGAGTTCTGATTGACGCTGCAATTTTGTAAATTATCAGTACATTTCAAGATAAAAAAGGCTTTGTAAGCCTTCCATCCAGCCCAGTCATACGAGCAAGTTTCATGAAGGGATGAATGGAAAAAACCAGACCATTGACCGACTAACTTCTATGACAGACAGATAGCTTGGATGCTTGTCAAAGGGGAGCAGTATGCTACCCAGTAAGTTTTCTTTTTTAATGATGATACAGTTTCTTCAAGAGGTGTTGTTCCATGCTTCATACTTGAGCTCTCTTGTTTCACTGCACTTAGTGTTGTCACAAGCAGTACTCTTACCCCGTAACAGTAGACCCTCTTTTATTGACTCTCATCATACTCATCATGTGGCTGTTTAAGCACAAATAATCTCTACTTAAATCTCTCTTTTTTTCTCCCCCTTATTATCCAACAACCAACAGATTGAGAAGAGCGTACAGTACAAAATACCAAGAATCTCTACATTTTTCTTGAGTTACTTCTTCCAGGTTAATGATGATGATAAAAAAAAAAAAATCTCAAACTTTAATCATATAGCTCTCAAAAAAAAATTGATACCAAGGTCAGTGAGAAATGCTAGGTTAGTACGCATAGAGGCTGATGAGAGGACTCACTTGTCCTTTGGTAAACATTTTGGCGGTCATGAAAACTGCACCAATCATAATTCAAAGTGAAAGATACCTTAGTCTCAAACCAATTTGCTAAACCATGAATTAGGTCCTAGTCAATATTTCCCAGAATCCAGCTCTCAGCCCAGTTTCACCAGCAAAGAAAACAAAAATAACTGAATTGGTGATAAATATGTGTCAGATGACATGCAGAAAACTCCAGGTTATGTTCTCCACACTTCTGGTAACATTAATTCCTTTTTTTTAATTGGTATACAGTATTTATATATTTAAATACTAAGACTGAGCTGGGAGTTCAGAACTGGGGCTGAGTCCTGCTCACTTTGTTGTACTTTATGCCAAGGTAATCTTTTCCAATACACATTGTGAAATGACTCAATGTGGAGAAAGAGCTTGGAAATGAAATAGACAACGACACTAGTAATAATTCAAGTTGATACTACAGTTGCTGATATAAGAGCTACATTCCTGAACAATACTGGAGTTGGGAGAATTACACTAAGAAAAATAAAAGAAATGATGTGGCTGATTCTGATATTTCTTAGTGTAGGGGACCTGTTACTACTAGGTGGCTTTGGGTACTCAAAGGAAGAAGATGGGGATGTGATAGGGAAAAGAGGGTAAATCTGTGAGTGTCTCACTAGGAGGCAAAAAGGTAATCTCTGGGGGGAAACAAGTTGCTACCTAATCTGGTTAACTACTAAATCTGGGTTTCTTGATAAATCTGGTAAAGCAGTAAAAGGGGTTCTCACAATATTACTGGTAAAATAATAGCATTGAAGGTTGATTATTTATGAGTTCTGTCCCATAGGGGTACCTTCAGGATGATGGACTATAGTGAGGCCTTATATATGGTCTGGGGATACAATCAGGGCTCAGAATCCTTCTATCTATGGGAAAAAGGCGGTGAGGGATAATCATCTTGATCTGGGAGAGTAATGAGTATCCACCATGGAAAAAGAGGAATATGAGCCTGGGTCTCTACAGTGACAAAAGGACACAAAGTGATTTGTTATATAAGGTTGAATTTCTAAGAAAGAAGTACTAAATATTTAGATGTGTTCATGAAGAACTTGGATCAAAGCGCACAAGAAATACAAGATAGTGTGGGGGAGTGCGGGGAAGTGGTGCAAAGGATTGAGATGGAAGAGAGGAGTAAATAAAACCTAGAGAGAGAGAGAGAGAGAGAGAGACAGAACAGGGTGGTTCAAAGGGGGTGGTGGCCATCTTAATTCCCAAGAAAACCTCAATTGGATAATTCCAGCAGATTTGAAGGCAAGGAAGCGCTTCTTCTAGCTATCTGTGCTGCAAAAGATGCAAAAAAAAAGGCAAAAAATAGGATTTTGGGTTTTTGGGGGAGGTTTCATGTTTGGAGGGTGTTGGTGGGGATTTTGGTTTGGTTTAATGAAGGAAATGGGTGGTGAAATGGCCACAGGAAAAAAATTGTGAAATAAATATTCCAGAACTCAGCAGGTTTTTTTAAGGGTGCCCTCTAAATATATCAGGACCTGATTTGAGGAAGGGGGTATTTGGGGAACCTTATCTTCTGGGGCCTAACAGACAGGGATTTTTAAAGCCCAGGATGGTAAAAGAACAAGCATTTCAAGAGAAGGGTCTCACTATTAGGGTATAAAATCTTAAAGCTAGTCTCAAAATGGTCTGAGAAAAAATGGGGAGGGATTTAGGACATTGGAGGGGCTTATAAAAACTACTCCCTATTATTATTCCTGGTGCTGCTGTATAAATCTGATGTATCTGGTGTCTGGGATCTCTTGTGATAAAAGGCACTGGCACAGAGGCTCCTTATAAGCCTACTATGGGTTCCTGAGTAAATATAAGAGTCTTGGGGAGCAGTGGGAATCTCCTCTGGGAAGATCATGGAGCTGTGGGATGTGTACACAATCTGTTTCACAGATACAGATCAATCTTCAGGGGATCTCCAGACATTTATATTTCAGCTCTTCTCAGGCTAGTCTGTATATCTTCTTGGGCTAGTAAATCTTCTCCCATTATTCAATTTCTATGGGGATGATTTGAAATTACCATGAGTCAAATTGCTCTATGGCTTTTCTACTGTTAGTCATATTGATGTGAAACTCTGAGAAGAATATGTGTCCTGTGGGAATTGAACCCACATCTCTTATGTCCATGTCAAGTGTACTAATCACTGTACTAAGGACACTTGGAGATGAATGACTGTGGATGGGTCAATGAATGCTACTGGTGTATATGAAATACCCATTTG
>LAVV01012017.1:39009-53400 GCA_001263375.1 Puccinia sorghi
CAACCCCCCCCCCCCCCCCTTCAAATTTCATATCCCTTTCTTCAGCCGTCCTGCTCGCTCTACGTAGCGTGAAAGTTTGGACCACTCGGTGTATATGGGTTGAAAACAACTCGCGTCATAACATGGCTGACTTCGTGGCGCAATGGTAGCGCGTTCGACTCCAGTTTGGTTGCCAATCGAAAGGTTGCGTGTTCAAGTCACGTCGGGGTCAATTGCTTTTGTGCATTGTCACTCACTCTTCTGTTCTTTTGGCTCTGTATCATCTCAATCTCGCTACTCAATCACACTCTCAATTGACACACTTATGTCATTTCCAGAAACATAGCAGGTTTGAAACCAAGATTTTGTCTTTTCTTTTGAAAATCTAACAAGTCTTCATCCCTTCCCAGCAACACATTCTTCTCAACTCATCCAAAATCACTCCAGCACTTCCCCACCATAATGAACTCCAACATCATTTTCCTCTTGTCTGTCACAGCTGCTGCTGTCAGCCTGTGCCTCTAGTAGAGTGGAAGCAGAACACAAGAAATGGGTACTTAATTAGTTGTATTCAAACATTAAGTCAACCACAATAAACAGTTTATAAAAATGTAATGATTTTTGTTTTTATTGTTTTTTCTCTCTTATTTTTGTTTTATTTGTTTCAATTTTTATAGACTCAAAAGTAGCTTAAGGAAGAACCAGAGTAAGCTGTGTGATTAATGGCACCCATCAAATGACTTAACACTTGTGGCCAAGGCTGTTTACATGGAAACCTATGGGTTTTATTTAATGTATAAAATCCACCTGAAAAACAAGAGAGAAAGAAAGAGAGAAGGAGAGAAACAGGTCAGCAGTAAGGGTTGTTTCAGAAATGAACCCCAATGAGGAGGAAAAATGTGAAGAATAGAGTAGAAGAAGAATTACTGATAATTGATAATGACCCTGAGTAGTGGGAGGATGATGTAGCAGCAGTAAGGGTCCTTGGAGTACTAAGGGGATCTAATGGTTCTGGTTGGTTCTGTTCTGAGGAATGAAAATTTTCACTGAGCTCTATTTCAAAATTTCAGCAGACATCAAATTGAATTTTGATTCAATTTGTCATTTCAAGTCACTATAAAATTCTCTTTTTTTTTTTAAAAACCTCAAAAATGGTTGGAGACTGAGCTCAAGATAATCATTCATTTTATTACTTTAGTCATATATCTAACTTTATACTTTTCAAATTTTATATCTGTCAACTTGTACCAATAAAAATAACAGGACCACTACACTACTACTACACACACACTTCATGTAATTCACATGGGTAGAATAATCAGGAGAATCTAATCAAAGAATATATCTAGCATAAAAGAATCTCTTCAGAAAGAAAAAATGATCCATTAAATAAATCTATTCTTTTACAATTTAAGCCCT
Organism: Puccinia sorghi; assembly: GCA_001263375.1. Taxonomy (NCBI): domain Eukaryota; kingdom Fungi; phylum Basidiomycota; class Pucciniomycetes; order Pucciniales; family Pucciniaceae; genus Puccinia; species Puccinia sorghi. The sequence continues at coordinate 40,408 of LAVV01012017.1, forward strand.
TTGGATAGTCTTACTGTCTCTAAGGCTGACAAAAGGCTTATTTTTCATAGACACCAGACCCAAAGTGAAGGCAATGTGTACATGTTGCCTTTGTTTTTGGCCTGGTGAGAGGTTGAATGCAGAGGTGGATCAGCCTCTTTCAAGCTTCTTCCCATCACACACTTTCTTTTTTTTTTGTTAATAAAAAGCACTAAGAACCAGGATCCTCAACTAGGAGAATACCTAGTATGCAAGGACCTTCACTTTATTTTATCCCTCCTACTATACGGTTTCAGGAATAAGATAAAATTTCATTCTCCTTTCTAGTTCAATGTTTCCTTTCTGATTATTTAAGAATCCATCCTCTTCTCTCACTTCTGTTTGCCGCAAAAAAAATTTCTTCCCTTGGTTTTCTGTGATTTTTTTGGCTATCAAATAAAACCACCTAGCTGGCTTTCCTTTGAAGAACCTTAGCCAGTTTCTTTTGGATTAAAAAATTGTACTGACACAGTTCTCTTGTCAGATATCTTACTCGTTTTCATTTGAGGAGGAGGCATTGTAGATTTTCTACAGTAATCCCAGTCACATAATGTGCAATAAATCATATTTATCTTATAATTAATAAAAAATAAAACATTGAATGTATCATTGTTCATTTTTGAATAATATGAAATATACTTCTTGTTTCCTATCTGACACATAAGAAGGATAGGCTCACTGACATTGGATAAGGAATTTCCACTGGAACTTTTTGAGTTATTTGGTTGTAAATTGGCAATAATGATATGTGACATTTCTTGATTGACCCATTCAGATCCATCAGTAAGTGTGGCCCATAACAATTTGAGTCTGGACTTGTTGGGTGGAGGGATTATTTGAATTGATTATTGTCATATCTTGGGAGGATTTACTGTGAGCACTGGTAGAAAACACTGAGGCAGAGGGATGAGGGGGTGGATGCCATATTTGGAAACTTGAATGGGGATGAGCAGGTCTATCATTGAAGCCAGGATACCTTGTCAATGACTGCATGTTTTAAGAAGTCAATAAGCAAGAAATCTCACCTGGATCAAATATAGCCCATCAAGGAGTTTTCCACAAGAAGATTCATGTTGTACATTGTAAATATTTTCTGTGTAATTAGCCCACATGAAGCAGCACTTCATTTAGCATCCAGAATTTCTAAACATAAAAAACCTATCGTCTGCTTACCATAACTACCCTAATTTCTGCATATTCCAGGAAAAGTATGAAAACAATCTGGTGACAATCCAAACAAATAATTATTTATTGTTTTTTATGTAAATTTATCTCATCATACAGATGAATTAATCACCATCATCTGGATCAATTTTTCAATGGGTGAAATACAAAGAATGATGTTCTAAGTTTGTAAAAGCAGTCAAATTTGATACATTTTGGAAAGAAAATATTTGACTGGAGAAGTGGGGTGTACAAATAGACATTTGATCTGGTCATAATTATGCCTCACACATTGATCTATCAAATTTCCATATGCTAACAGCAATTTTTTTCAAAAAATTTCAAACTATTCTCAACATTGAATTCTTTGATGGAAAGGGGAAGCACATACCTCTTTCATGATTCCTGTATCTCCACCTTGGTCAGGTTGAATGATTCTTCCAAGAAATCAAAAAGAAGAGAGGATGATGGAAGGATTTTTTTGGTAGGCAAAGGGTCTGATTAATTAAGCCATAATTCAAATACATTGATTCTGAATGTTTTAAAATTATGGGCAAGCTCACTTGGTATTAACATTCAGGATGATATTTGATCCCTTCAATATAATATATTTATTTGAGGAGCCTTTTAGGGATGTTTTTTTTCTTCTGGAAATCTGGCATTGCAAAAATATTCAATACCTGTTAATTTTTCCAGGTATGGAAAATTTGGGTTATAGAATTTGAGTGAAAAAGGCCTTTCAGAGGCAGTGATAGTATTAAGGAAAACAAGACAAGAGCTGAAACTTCAGCCTTGAAGACAGTAAGCCTGTCCAAAAGGCTTCAATTTTAAATAAATAAACTTATTTCATTTTCATTTTTCTCTCAAAAAAGAGTTTTTATATTTCATCAAATAAAATAAAAAATTTCATCTCAATTCTCCTTATTTTTCTACCCATTTACAATGGAGGAAGTTTGGATTGGTTCTGTTTTGTTACTGTTATATTCAAGGTTAAAAATAGAATGATTTTCTAGATTCAGGTTCAAATTGAATAATTATCCAATCTGAGTTCCACCCACCACTGAAATAGAACTCAGTGAAAATTTCCATTCCTCAGAAAAGAACCAACCACAACCACCAAGATCACTAAAGGACTTCAAGGAGCCTTATTTCTTTCCAACTTCTCAGTGTCATTTTCACTTACCAGTAAGTCTTCTTCCCTCTAATCATTTCATTTTTCTCTTTGCTTCTCTTCTCAAGTGTTGATTTCTGAATCAACCCTCACTAATTACCTGTTTCTATTCCTCTTTTCCTCTCTCCTGTTTTTTGGGTGTTTTTTTATTCAATAAAACAAACCACATAGGTTTCCGTTTAAACAGCCTTGGCCACAAGCCTAAAATATTTGGACTTGGTAATACATATCTTACCAGGATACCCACTTTTGAGCTATACAATGGAGGAAGGTGATCACACAGCTGCTCCAGTCTTTTCTTTGACTGTTAGAGCTTAACAAAATACAATTAAAAAATAAAATAAAATAGCATACTCCCTTTACTTTTCTTAGGCTTTTTGTTTTATTTAATTTCATCTTGAAATAACTTCAATAAAAACCCACCCTTGTTTCCTGAAACCACTCTAGAGGCACAGGCTCACATACACAAAATTGTCTCAAATCAACTTGCACTTGAATTTCACCAGGGATGTTTCCATGGCACTCGCATGCAAGTGCTTTCTCTGAACTTGGTGATATACTGAGCTAATACCTGTTGTGTGTTGGTTGTAAGTTGTGCACAAGTTGAGCCTGATTTTTGGTGAACTTGGTCCTAATTTCAGTTGATATCATCTGCAATTCAACACTAAATCTTTCTTAAATTGGTTGCAAATTGGCTTTTGGCTATGATGCAATCACAGTGCTTTGACAACCAGAAGAGTGAAGAAATAAGTATGATTATGTAAAGCATTTTGTGATTCTGTACTGACTGTTGTGCTGAGGGCAGAAGCTGCAGGGAGTTGGGTTAAATCTCTGTCATTTAAGCAAACACAAAGTCAAAAACAAAAAGAATATCAAGGTGATAAAATGGTGACCATAGCTGATGTGAGTTATGATCATTTCAAGACAAAAAATAAGTCCTTGAGCGTTAATCAAAAAAATTTAATATGGGTTCTGTACATTCTTTTAGAATTCAAATATAATTTCAAGAAAAATTGGATGAGCAAATGTTTTATAAGATTTTTTAGCAGGTGAAATGAATATCTGACTTACTCATATTATAAGGATGATAACAGCTTGACTTGGGAAATACATCAGGTTGATTGTTGAGCTTGACATCAACACAAGTTACAATCAACCTCATCCTGAGTTCAACCTGACTTGCAGTGTACTTCAGACTAATGTCACAGAAGTTACCAACAGGTTATTCAAGAAAGTGAAGTGATAGCACTTGCATGCAAGTTCCACAGAAACATCCCTGGTGTATACAATGAAGCATCACCACTGTGTCCCTCAGCCCTTTGACTAGAGGCTCCAAAAACCTTCAAGTATTGCACATATTTCTTGAGATTCATCAATTATTGACCCATCTGAAACAAGGAGGATTTTACATAGACTATTCTCAATCCATTTTTGTTGATTTCCTGGGTATTTTTTATTGTTAATTTGATGGAAATATAAGATATAACATGTATAAAAACCTTCTATTTTGTTTTTCATTTCAATCCATCCTTTGAATGTACATGTATGACTTCCGCTTCTCCAAATATTTTATGGCCGTAGGATATGTATAATTTGTGATTGGGGAGGAAAATATGATCCAGATATTCCAGGGCCTCTGCAGTTATATATAAAAGAAAATAAGCTGCTTCAAGATTGTTAAAATATTTGATGAAGAAATTGTGGTGGCTTGCACTGCAAAAAAAAATTGCTCAACTGCCTGCAGTTGACATGCAGAAATTCCCAGGAAGCTTCTGTTTTTACTAAAACCATTCTCCCAAAGTGATTCCACCAAGCTTTGATGCACAGTCACTGTGCAGAATGCATAGTGACTGTGCCAAAATATATACATATGAAAACATGTGGAGTTTGGATGGAAGCTTGGTTGAAGCATCCTGCATGTCAACTGCAGGCAGTTGAGCAATTATTTTTTTTTGCAGTGTTGGGTCTGTTTGGTTTCTTGTATGTGTCAACATTGGCAATAAATGATTCGAGTAGGGGAATACCCTGCTTTATTACCAAGTTCAACATACTTTGGGTAGTGAAAATTTCGTGGCCAGATTGATTGCTGTGGAGAAAGCAAAAAATGAATTTCTTAAATAGAAATGAAGGGATTAAATAATTTGAGACTAAACTTCCTACCCTTCATTAAACAAGAGCTTGAAGAATTGGTGCAGCACTGAGTTTTGTTCAGAATACTCTCTTCATCTTTGGTACTACTGGGTCAGTGTTTCTTGTACATGGGTGCAAACAATTTTACAAAAATTTAAAGATATTTTTGAGGCTTCATTGTGTCAAAATCTATTGCCACAAATGTGTAGGAGTTTAAGAATTACAATGATTGGGAGGGGGACCTGGTGAGCAGGGATGTACCCAACATTTTGAGTGTGGTAATTGGGGACCAGTCTTAAAAAAATGTAGGGAGGTGGACTTCATGTGCAGAAAAATAATCTGATGTGGGCAGATGAAAGTTAAAGCCATGCTTGCAAGAAATAATTGCATGACTAAACTTTCAACCCCCTCTTTCAAACATTCTGGAAGAATTTAAGACTTTTTTGAGGGTAAATGATTTATTCCAATTCCCTCATAATGAACCAAACAATTCATGAAAATAAATATAGCAGTATAAAAAAATAAAAAAATAAATCAGCTTTCATTCTGTGGTAAAAAATGTCAGCAACCTCTTGAAAGTTTACTGGATAAATACTCCTTTTTTTTGTAGGTTTTGGATGCAAAATTTCTGACCTGGAGGTGTGGATTTACTTTCCTTACGAGGAAATATTCCAACAGGTAAGTAAATTGATCCACTCCAGATTTCAATTCAACTAGTATACTGGTCCCTACAAGCATTTTCACTTTGAAAAGTCCACCCCATTCCTTCCATCCGCCCTCTTGGGGGACTGTCTACAAGCTCATGGCTATCATAACTCATATCAGCTATGGTCCCCATTTTATGACCTTGATATTCTTTCAAGTTATGATTACACTGAGAATTTGGATAAAAGCCTTGCTAGTGATCCTTCATGAATTTCTCAATACAAGCATTAGAACTGTGAAAAAAATCATCTACAATACACCATTCAGCATCAACAGGCTCAATTACTCCTGAAACCAATCACAGAAGCTTAATTAAGCTGCTTTAGCTCTCCCAAATGATAAAAGTTTGGTAGACAACCAAGCCTTTTCATCTTTATTAATCACCTGATTCAGCTTGGCAGCTTGGCTCTCCACTTACCTGACAGTGCCATTCATCATATTACTGCAGTTTCAAAGCAGAAAAAAATAGAAACTTGGTTTGGGTGAGTCAGTGGCGGGTGGATCTCTCAAATACCCACCAAAAATCACAGACACTAGAGATTGGAAGGCCAACCGAATGTCCTCTGCAAGCCAATCCTCTCTTTTTCCTCCTTGTAAGATGTCCCACTCCTGCTAATCTCCACCAACCAAGGCTACTGTGTTATTATTTTGCCTTTTTGTTTTCTTAGATTACAGAGGAAACCCCTCTGCCTGCAGCTGGAATCTTGTAACCATAATTTACGGCTTTACAGTTTGGTGAAAAGGCAGACTTACAGCCCTCAGCACAACGGTCAGTACAGAATTACAACATGCTTTACATAATCAATATTATTTCTCCACTTGGCTATTCCTCAAAGTACTTTGATTGCATCATAGCCCAGGGCTTTTCTTTATTATGGTGAATGGTTTTAAATCCTTTCAACATAAAATCAAGCCAAGTTGCAACCAAGTTACAAAAGATTTGTAGTTGAATTGCAGAGGATATGAACTGAACTTAGGACCAATTTCACCAAAAATCAGGCTAAAATTGTGCACAAATTACAACCAACACACAACGGGTATCAGCTCAGTATATGACCACATTAAGAGAAAGCACTTGCGCCATGAAACCAGGCCTGGTGTCTTATTCTGCTTGTGCTAATTCTGCTTTGAAACATCTCCTTTTATAAAAAGCTTTCCTTGCCAATAAGTACATCAAAATACTTGGAACCGATGGAAGGTTCACATGATAACAAGGATGCTAAGTTGCTAGTTTGATTTTCCGGTGGAAAATATATTGATACATGGAGGAATGTTATAGATCTTTTCAAAATAAGCAATGTCAAAGGCAAAGAGGAACACCTCTCCCAGGTTGTTTTATTGAGGTTTTACCCAACCGTTTTGGAGAATGACCAGGTTGACCTCCCCACACAAATTTTCAGAATTCCATCCTTCTATCTGCTCACATTTCTCTTAATTTCAATTCTTCTATCACCCATCCTTCAAACCCCCTACCATATTTATTCTTTTAATAATTCCATCATAAATTTGATGTAATTTCCACCTGTCTATTCCATCATTAAGTTATGATGATTTTCTTTTCCATTTCAGAGTTGCAATGCCTTTTTTGGCCATTTTTAATTTACAATAGCATATGCTTAAATTTTTTGTCTACTCTACCACATGTTGATCACATAGTTGTTTTCTATTTATTATGGTCACCCACCAGTAGCAATGAAATCATAAAGCCTGTGCCTTATTTTCCATGACCCACCTTAAGCTCTTTGGTCCAAGCTTCAGCCCTCAAGATTTCCCTCACCGCATCAAACTCTTGATTTAGAATTTTAACACAAATCTGGGCAATTCAGGAACCAACATACCGGGGTGATTTTCTACTTACAAATCTCCCTTGAACAAACTGCATTGACCCTTGACATTTGCAACAAGGGCTACACATACCAGGATATTGGTAGCCACAACATAGTTGCTCAAAACATCCAAATGTTGCAATTTTGCTTCAACATGGGATTCAATATTATATTTCTCCCCATACACCTTGTTGGTTGGTCCCACCATGATTGGAAAAACTAGATTTTTGATGGACCTAGCTCTGAATGTTTGTGTGGTATACATCTGCATTTTTCCTTGGAGTTCCACAGGTTTGCCCCCATGCCCCCAGCTTGCCAATACAATGCCCACATGCCCTAATTTTGAGAAATCCAAGCATCACTACATCAAAATCATTATGGAAATTCTAATTAGTTGTAATTTTTAAATTCTTTGGAAATTGTCAACAGAAAGAAAACCCATCAGAAAAAATGCTGGAGTGGTCCAAATATCATCACTCAACCAGAAACATGTTTTAATCAAAATTTCAGAGAAAATTCTTCAGTCTTATCACTGATGTGGAAAAATCTCTCAACAAGGAATTATAACCTACAAAAATTCTTTGCTGAAGGTTTTTCTGGCTATTGATGTTAGAAATACACTCACGTGAAATGTCAACTTTCACAGATTCACCTTCACTCACCCCAACTCAAAACCTCTTCTCCTCAAACTTAAACCCATCATATTTTCTCAGATCCTCATCTCCAACCACAACATCAACTTCACCTCATTCAACCACAACATTCTCAACATTCTCTTCATTCTATCCCTTTCTCTTTGTCCCTCTTCTTTCAATTCTTACTAGTCTTTCTCATCCTTGTCTTGTCTTTCTCCTGTCCTTTCCTTTGTCTGGTGAGACTATTCAGCTCAATCCCTGTCATCTTGAATCTCGGCTAACACTTCCTACTTGTTCTAGTCCTCAAGTCCACTGTCCTACACTCTTCTTTTCCTGACTGCTCATCTTAACTAGCTCCTGTCCCCTCAAAATTTTGACAACCTTTCTTCCCTTTCTTCACTTCTTTTCTTTCTTCTGATTCTGATCTTGCTTCTTTGTTTAGTCCATTATGGCTTTAGTTTGTAATCAGACACAAATCCTCAGTTCTTTTAACATCCTCTGACCCAACCCCTCTCTCTCTCTCCCTTGAGCAATCCTGCCACCCCGCACCACCAACCGGTGCTTTGTGAATCCAACCACTCCCCCACATCCAGCTCCTGTTCTGATCAACCCACAGGCACAATGGACACACTCAATGCCTGTCTTGACAAAATGATGTGTCTAATGGCTGAAGAACGCGCTCAAAAACTAGCCACAAAGGAGACTCTCTGGTAAACCCAGGCCCGCCTTGATGCCACGGCTGGCCAACAAAACCCCGCTCCTGCTCAAAGAAATCCCGCCTCCAATTCCACCATAGTGCTTGCCAAACCCCAACCCTTCAATGGGAACTGCTGCCAATTTGTTTGTTGGCCAGATTAGCCTTCATGCTGTCACCTACCCCAAACGCTTCCCCACTGATGCCAGCAAAGTGGTGTTTGCCATCTCATTTATGAAGGATTATGCGGCAACCTGGTCTCATCCATACCTGAAAAGGGTCTTCAACGGGGAACTGGTGGTCTTTAACAACTTCCTCAATGATTTTAAATCCAGCTTCTTTGACCACAACCGCCAGAACTGCACCAAATTGGCCTTGCTGAAAATCTGCCAGACATGAACTGTGTTGGCCTACACCCAGGACTTTACTGGGGAATCATTAATTTTTTTGATTGAGTCCAAGGGAGTTTCAGGGCCAAGAGATGAGCTGCATGTGGGTATAAATATGGTATTTTGCCAAAAATGCCAAGCTCAACAAATTGCTGAGGTTGTGAGTGACATGATTTGTGGTGGTTTTTGGCCCTATCGCAAATTTATTGAATAGCACTGCAAAAACAACTTGCTCAACTTCCTGCATATGACATGCAGAAACTCCCAGGAAGCTTCTTTTGTTACTCCAACCTTTCTCTAAGAGTTATTCAACTAAGCTTTGATGCACCGTCACTGTGCATACTGCACAGTGACTGTGCCAAAACATTTAAATATGTAAACAGGCAGAGTTTGGATGAAGGCTTGGCTGGAGCATGCTGCATGTCAACTGCAGGCAGTTGGGAATGTTTTTTTTTTGCAGTTTAGACCACAATTAATAGAACACTTGGTGGTTACAGGAGGAGTGGCTCTAGTTCTCCAGCCAGTGAGGCAGTTGCCCCCAAGCCTGCTTAGCACTGAAGGAACAGTTAAAGGGCTAGAGTCCACAGGATTCATCAGGCCATTGACGTCAGAATGGTTGTCACCTATAGTGATGGTGAAGCAGCCAACGTTGGGAAAAATCAGATTGTGAGTTGACTTTACACGGGGACAATTCCCAGCACTTGGTGTTGAGTGCCATAATTAATTCTTTTCTTAGAACATTGCAGGAAGTATGCATAAGGTTTCAATTTACAAAAAACAAATACATCCTGATACCTCTCCAAACTAATGGGTATAGCATGTTAATATCAACTTTTACAAAACCAGAACCCCATCTTACACCCTCATCAGAAGAGGAAATCAACCAAAAACTACTCAAAAATGAATCTTGATTAATATTTTGATTTTGAGGAATAAACTATGGGTTGATTTTAACAAAAAAAAAAAAAAAANTCTCTTCATTCTCTCCCTTTCTCTTTGTCCCTCTTCTTTCAATTCTTACTAGTCTTTCTCCTTCTTGCCTTGTCTTTCTTCTGTCCTTTCCTTTGTCTGGTGAGACTATTCAGCTCAATCCCTGTCACCTTGAATCTCGGCTAACACTTCCTACTTGTTCTAGTCCTCAAGTTCACTGTCCTCCACTCTTCTGTTCCTGACTGCTCATCTTCACTTTCTCCTGTCCCCTCAAAAGTTTGTCGACCTTGCTTCCCTGTCTTCACTTCTTTTCTTTCTTCTGATTCTGATCTTGCTTCTTTGTTTAGTCCATTCTGGCTTTAGTTCATAATCAGACACAAATCCTCAGTTCTTTTGATTGATGAAGCTAGTGCTCTACTTGAATTGCCCAGAAATCAAAGCACTAAGGGTGAATTGAAGCCAGGAGACAGCAGAGTTTCAATGCTTTATCTTTTTGTGCTGTGATTTGAGACTCATCCCAGCTCACTCAGGTGTATTTGCCATTCTGGCAGATACTACCTCTTGTGTTCCTAATTTCTGCGCAGAAAGCAGGCATGATCCCAGATCACTACTGGTCCCAAATCACATAATGACACCCTTTACCTGTCACTGTACAAAATATATTTTGTACAGTGGGGGGCAAGAACCTGTGAATACAGGGGAAAAAATGTGAAATTCAGGGAAAATAAAACTTTGAATATAGGGGGAAAAACTGTGAGACTTGGGGAAAACAATTAGGGGAAAAAACTGTGAAATTTGGAGAAATACTGTGAAATTAGGGGAAACAAGTGTGACATGTGAAATGGGGAGGAATGGGGGGAAGCTGTAAAACTGATGTATTGCTAGCAAGCAACAGAGCCCAGGTACAAAGTCCTCTTTGTACTTGAGGCCACTTGCTTGCAAGTGAACTGCCAAATTTCATTGAGATCATGGAAATAAATCATTGCAATGTTGAAGAGAAAAAATTGTGAAAGTTAGGGAAATAATTTGAGATTGGGGAACAAAAATGTGAACTGGGTGAAAAAACTGTGGACGTAGGTGATGAGGGATGTAGAGAAAACATTTGGTGTAAATAAAGGATAGGGGCCAGTGGAAAAAATGGAGATCAAACATTCACTGGTGAAAATAATATGAAGGACTGATGGGGATAGGAATGATGATTATGATTATTATTTGATGTCACAAATAAAAAAAATATTACAAAGTAATTTTGTGAATGTTTTTTGAAGTTTTTTCCATCACCCAGTCAATTCAAAATCCTTAAATGTTCAACAAGAGTTGTCTTCATCTATGTCAAATAGGAGAACCATGGTATACATGTTTTCTCTATTTCATATTCTAGAATATTTGATCACATCTAAACATCTTCAATTAAGGTGGGAAAAGGTCCAATTTATTTCTAATTTATATCCCCACATTGGAAAAAATTAAAAATGTGATCATCTTTACCCTGTTGATGGAAATTGTTTCCGCCAGCAGAAATTAAACAACCTTTCTTGTGATATAGTAGTCTCAGAATAGACTCTTCACTGCGAGGCAATAATGTGGCCAAGACAAAGCTACTGCTTTGGAGAGACAAGTTCTGGAACCTAAGTGAGTAGTATTTCGAGCTAGCTCAGTAGAAAGGGAAAACAGAGGCTCTCTGTAAGTACAATCAAGATTGAGGAAAATAGCAAAGAGAAGGAAAGAGGAAATGAAGGAAGGAGTAGTGGAGGGGGAAGACTTACCTAGCTCAGTAGAAAGGGAAAACAGGGTCTCTACTGAGCTAGGACGGGGAAAGGATAGGCACTTTTGATTGGCTGGTCAGCCCCAATCCACCAGTGTATTTCAAGGAATTGGTCTCACAGTAGCAGCTGTGTGACTATGGTGTTCCATCTTTTGGCACATACCTACAGGATGCTAAAAAGAAGAGCCTGGCTGAGGATGTGGTTGTAGACAACCTGATTAATTTTGCACTGAAAAAACTTCTTTGCTTGACCAATCTTGAAGCACTTACCAAGATTGAAACAGCCATTCCTTTGAATTACTTGGCACCACAATAGCGGTTCAACCCAATGGTCAGTTGCACATCAATGGATAGCCAATCTCATCTCATGCCACTCAACACTGCACTTATCTCAGCACAAATTACAAAATCCAATTCAGCATATATCCCTTACAGCCAATCTACAGTTTCCAACCATTACATTCAATCAAAAGAGAATAAGCTGGTATCCTACATTGACTCTCTAACCATTGCACTGCACAAAGGAGTGGTCACCCTGGGCAAAACAGGCAAAATTTCCAGTATGATTATCCTTCTTGTGGTAATGAACAAGACCGTGTCTGACATTTTGCCATCCAGCAAGAAACCTGATACCAACACCAATCATTTTATTCCAATTCCAATTCCAGTCGCCAAATTCTTGAAAACACTCACCAGTCTCCCTGAAAATGAGCTTCCTCTAGGTACAATTGATCCCGAGTCAAAGAAAAGGTTGTTGGAAGATGGTGTGATGTTCTGGACACTGCTCTGACATGCCAACCACGGAATTTTTAATGAAGAATTTTCATAGTACCTTAGCATTTCAGTGCAAACCAACTCAAAAGGCTTTTGATCAAATCCTCACAATTTACTTGAAAAAAGCATCTCAAAATGTGTTGGACAACGAAAATGTGATGTTTTGTGGTGTACAGGTAAAGAACCAAAAACACGGCCAGGAATTAAGAAGTTGTCGGAGGAAGATGAACCCATCAAGGGCTGGCATTCAGATCAACTCGCAGAATCCTTATTTCGCGCTCCATTTCAGCTTGCAACCTTGCATGATTGAGTACGACCAACAATAACAAAAAGAGCAGTACAGACTGCTTTCTCATGGAATAAAGGATAGGAAACCGGAATCACTTGTCTTCCTAGGTCTTCATTCATTTCATTTCCTCAGTCGCGCAATGAAATCCTCTCTTGCTGACCTAGTTGATCTCCACTTGTCGCTTCTTAAGCTCCATGAAATTGACCCACTTACTCTGAAATACGTGTGATGTCTTATGGCCCACACTGCTTCATGAGTTGAATCATACCCTTACGATCAGCTCCATCCATACCTATTCATTTCCCCTTTTTGCCTTTGTAACTTGGCTTGCTGGAACAAATGCACATATGCTACTGACTTACAAGCGCTATTCATGTGATTACCAGATACCCAAAAAACCGATTATTTTTATTATCAACAGTGGGCCGCTACGCTAAATTACGCTTTTTACCCATTACCCGTCAGCGTAGCGGCCAGTCTTACTCACCCAAATCTTGATAGCG
>LAVV01012028.1:0-11098 GCA_001263375.1 Puccinia sorghi
CAGGTCGGCTGCGGTAGGCGGTGGGAACGTGATCTGGGTAAGGGCGGGCTGCGGGCTAACGGCTGGCAGAGATCGGGTGAACAAGGGGGGGGAACGGCAGCAAATCGGCTGCGGGGTGGACAGGAATGCGAGGAGGGGACGGCAGCAGTGCGGCTGCGACAGGTTGGATGGGCAAGGGGGGGAAGGACGGCAGCAAGTCGGCTGCAATGGGAGGCGGGAGCGTGATCTGGAGGGTATCTGAGGGTGGAGAATTTTGAGTTTAGAGTTAGCAATATGTTGTGATTAAGATGATAGATTGCTAACTGGGGAATGTACAAAGGTGCGGAGGCTGAAGATAATCCCCCCAGTTGAGGAAACCCCTGGCAAGTCCTGAAGGGGGTTACAAGATCATAACACTGACATGAATCCTCAGGCTATCATAAATAGGTGTAGCTTACAAGATGATTGATCACTGTATGTTTTGTCTAAAGCAATTCAGAGAACTTCTGTTAGGTGAGGATTCTAGTTGGGAAAATGATGGAGTATTTATATTGTATTCACAGATCTTGAGTGTTCCCCATTTCTCTTTTCCAGCTTCTGTGGCAGTTGCCTCCTATCTTGTTTTGTGTGACTTCTTTCCTCAAGGTTTGAGTCCTGTTGATCTGAGATGGTGAGCTTCGTGTGGTTCCTGCTTTCTTTGCATGGTCTTTGACTTGTTTGTCTCCTATCTTGTAGTGCATGCTGTTAGTCCTTGTGGTTTGGACTGTAACACAAACAACTGGATTAGTGCCATGTGTTTGAGGGCATACACAGAATTCAAGATCTGATTACCCATCTCCATGTCAAGAGATGGTTCCCTTGCACATTTCTTTCTAGCAGATTGAGATTCCAATTTTGGAATCTGACAAATACTGCCCAGTTCCTTCCATGAAAAGTCTCTTCTGACAAGTGCTAGTGTTTTTTCATATGACCTGCTCTGCGTTATCGCCTCATGACTGGACCATGGGTCAGACTCCACAAATTTGCTCTCAAGTAGTTGGGCCAGAAAGACCACCATCACCTTGGCTGCTTCTCATCCTTTCTTTGGAAACCCAAGCTTATCATAGGTTTGCAGGGGACATCACGTCCTCCTCCTACTTTTGCATCACAAGGTAGTGGGATTCCTCCTCTACAGGCTGTCACTAGATTAGACTTCGGTCCACGATGCCGACGCATGAGAGACTCTATGGAAAAAGATGCTTACTTGATATGTACAATTCAACCAAATTAATTTCAAAGGAAAAAAGAAAACTTCACCGCACGCAACCAACATCAAATTAGCAGAAAAACAAAGAAGAATGAACCGAAGAGAGAAAAATAAATAGACGGGGGCGTAGAGGGGAGGCTGTTGGGATGCTACTTTTTGTATATGAATTAGAAAAGGGAGGAGGGAGAACATAACATACAGTTCAATTCAATTCAACAGAAAAAAGCGACAATAGAAATCCCGAAAGTCTTATGATGGATGGTGACAATGATACTTTTATTTTGAGAAACAAGATGAACAAAAAAAAGAAAAGTTGGGGGCGTGGAAAGGGAGAAGAAAAGAGTTGAATGGAACTATGACCAGAGCGTAATGAGAGCGGGCCATCAATCCAAAAAACTTTTATCTAGGACCCGATAAACGACGATCGAGCCGCTTTTCAATTCATCCAACCTAAACAGCAAGCATCAAAACTTGAGCAACAACACTCTACTATACTTATAATACGCAATAGCCTGCCAGAAAGACGAGGAGCGGGTGACCAGCCTCTAGCTGCCTGGGTGGCCAATGCATAAACAGAGGTATGAGGGGAAAAGGGACTGACCGATAAGAGAGCAACTCCACTTTCCCATTGAAGACCCCAAAGGCTTTGAACTTGTTCTTTTTTATGTCATTTTCTGAAACCACTCCGGCATGAGGTGTGAGTAGACTACCAAGAGTCATAGAATTGTGCCCAATTCCTTTCCCTTTAAAACTCGCCCCGTAGCTAGCCACTATATCACCCTGTTGTTTCAGTAATGAAAAAAAAAGGTATGAGAATTGACCAATCTTTTGGATACCAGTTGAAATAAAAGTATTGGTTTCATAACACTGACAGGTCTGACATCATCCTTAATGCGAATCTCCGGTCGAGGGCCTTTAGAGTCATGGATCACGTCACAATGGTAGATCAGTTGTCCAAAAGTTGAGCCGACGGGCTCCAAAGCATTACCGAGGGACTGTATGATTGTCTTGACAAAACTGGAGCCTTCCACCCCTTTGAATCCTTTCTCGTCTTCTTTAGCTTTGGCTCGACTGACGAGCTGAGGACCCAATGAATGACTAAGTGCTTGAAGTTTACTGATGTCGTATGGCTCCGGGGGAGGGTAGTGTGATTGGGTTAATTCGGTCGACGATTCGTCTTCCGAGTTATCTCCAAATTTCACATTCACGACCGTCTTAGAATAATCATCCCTGATGACGATTAATTCGTACTGTGAGGTCGTAACCCCCCTGTTCAAACTTGATGTTCCTTGAAGCCTAATCAAGACGTCATCTAATAATGTTACACTGGAGGGGGGTGCCACCGGTCTCGAACGCCACCATCGTTCAGATGCAATGTCAAGATCCCGGGCCTTGAATGAATTCATCATGGCCTGTTCATGCTGTTGGGCTAGAACTGGTGGGTACGCTTCCGACTCCGAGTCATCCGGCACTGCTTCATGCTGTAGCTCCGAGTCGAATGTTGAGTCCAAACCAGTATTAGATTCAGGCTCACCATGTCGTCTGAACGTAAATCCAGCATGATCCATACGTTCTTTCGGAATTACAAGTGCCGAAGGTGATGATGTTGGAAGGTGAGGGGCAACGCGTGTCGGTGGTGTACTTGCGAGCGACACACCACTTTCATAAGGTGCGCTAAGGGAAGTTTCAGGATAGGCTTCCACTGGACTAGCCGGATGATCATCCGCTGGGCGGGTCAAGCTACTTTGACTGAGTATACTTGAGCGCTTTGGTGAGCTATAAGCGTTGGGAATCCGTGGGCGGTGAGGTGATACTGCAGCAGCTGAATGAGTGGAATGCATTCCTTCAGGTCGATTGGGAGGGATCGGTGGTGACTGCTGTGGTCTATCAGTGTGGTCAGGGAACGTGGGCACTGGAGCCACACGCTGAGGTGGAGATGGTGTGAGATAGGAATCAGTAGAGCTACGACTCGGGGGGTGGACAGCTGATGAGGCAATCCAAGGTCGGTTTGGGGGGATTGGAGGTGACTCTTGCAGTCTCCCAGCGGGCTCAGGGATAGTGGGAGCGGGGACCGCGCGCTGAGGGGGAGATGGAGCTGAATAGGAATGAGTAGTTGCACTTTTTGGGGGGTGGGTGGCTGGCGGTAAGGCTCTGGTGGGTTGAGCAGGGGAGGGCGCTTGATTGACGGTCGGTGGATTTTTCGACGGACTCGTTGCATTTCCCGCGCTTTGTTGGAAAAACATTGGTACCATACCACCCATCATTGACCTGCCGCCCATCTTAGCCATCCTCTCAGCGATTCGTCGTCTTCGAGCCGCATCATCATCATCATCGGTTTCGTTGATATCCACCTGTGGGTCTTCAGATTGGTTGTCTTCGGTGGTCACAGTGGGCTGGTTTTCACTTGCTTCAATGGTGTCCGAGGGTTCTTCTTGAGTGATTGGGGTACTTTGAACTGCTGGAAGTTCAGGGAGCGGGCGGTGTGGGCTGACACCACCCATCATCGATCTGCCTCCCACTTTTGCCAAGCGTTCCGTAATTCTTCGTCTGCGGGCGACTTCTTCATCTTCATCATCAGTCGGAGGGTGCTCCACTCCCACCTTGTCGATCACGTCGCCAGTCAGATCAGTTTCTGGGATTGTAGCTGAAGCTGCTTGGACTGGGACGGGTTCCTCATTCACTTGTGTATCGCTTGGTTGAGAGTCCAACAAGTATGGGGCAGATGCTTCACTTTCCACTTCATTATCATCATCTGCACGCTGAGCACTACTTTTAACCGCAGGAGATTCGGAGGGTGGTGCTGAAAAGTATTCGATGAATCCATACAAGTTAAATTGATGCATCTTTGTCAAGTCGAATGATAAGAATGTGGGAGGGGCGATGACTTACCAGAAGAGGCCAAGGATGCCATCTCAGGGCTAAGTGGCAGCGATTCGGGTTTATAGGCAGTAGGACCGGGATTAGCCTCAGAGCTCAGTACATGCGCCTGGGTTTCCGCCTCACTTGGTTTGTTGGTCAAGGTGGCCGGGGAATGCGCGAGTTCAGAAACATGTTCTTCGAGGTGGTTCAAAATGGGTAGAGATGAGGGCGCGGCGATCCCAATGGAGTCATGTGCTAGTTCTTCGGGATTTAAAAGGGGTTTTGATTCATGAGGGGGGTAGGAAGAGACCCGTTCCTCTTCATCTCGGTCCGACGGTGGCAAACCGCTAGTGTGTGGGGCTGTTTGTGAGCTTGGCGCCATTTGATCCAATGATGGATGCATCAGCGGTACTTCTTGAGCGGCTAGCTGATGGTCGATCCCACTACCGGACTGGTCAATTTCATGAGAGAGTTGCGGGGGTAAGTTTGGTTCGACCGAGGAAGAGGACCCGATTGTATTTTGACGAGGAGCATGGGCGGGCCCATTTGATAAATCCTGCTCCTCATGAAGCAAATTTTCGGGGGCATTGTTATTCTCCCCAGGATCTTTTTCGGAGGGGATTGGCACATACTCAAAATCTTGGGCAGGTTCTTGAGAGAGCTGATCGGAGGCCAAACACTCTTGACTTTGCACAGACATGTCTTGCGTTGAAGAATAGGACGGCTCCGGCCGATTGGCATCCGAAGATTGTGAGGCGTTGCCACTAGGTTCAATAGTAAGAGATGACGCGTCGGGCACAGGTCTCTCTTCTACATTGTTATCTTTTTGCGGCAGACAATCTTTCAGTAGAGGTTGAGTTTGTTCATCAGGGGTAGGGACAGGGGGTGGTTGTTCCTCAAGTGAAGGATCTAAAGCTGATGGGCTAGGCGCAGGCGCAGGAGCTTTACGTCTCGGTGGTGCAGCTCGTCTCGGAATAGTAGGCATTACAATTCTCTCCGGGGGTAATGCAGATAATTCTTCTGCTTGTGGTTCCTCGGGAGCTTGGCTGGATTCATCGGAGGAGTGCTGGGGAAGAGAAGGCTTTGGAAGTAAACCCGGAAGCCCAAATCCCATTTTGGCACCACCCAGCTTAGCCATGCGTTCGGCAATCCTTCGCCGCCTGGCTATGTCATCATCGTCCTCCGTGACTTCAGCTGAGGCGGTATCCACTTCAGCAGAACTGGGTGCTACTTCGTTCCTAGGATCGGCAATTGTCTCTCCTGCTCCAGGAGTGTCCCGTGAGCCGGGTGGTGGGGCAATAGAGATTGGATGAAGTTCATCCGTGGGGGCCGGTGGGGGCCGCTTCCATTCTCTTTTGGGCTTAGAGGCAGGCAATGATGAGTCAGAAGCCAAGCCTAGTTGTTGTTGTTGTTGCTGCTGCTGCAATAATCGAATTCGGTCTTTCAGTGAACCCCCTGCTTTAACAGATTCCTCGGCATCGGCGGCCGACATCCCAGATGGCTCAGTAGACTGAACACATCCATCCTGGTTAGAGGCTGAAGTTGATGTCTGGGTACTTTGGGCGTCTTGGATGGGCGGAGCAGGGGGAGGAATGTTTAATGGCTTGCGGGCTAATGGGGGTTTAGGGCGGAGGTTGGGTGGAGGGGATGAAGCGGCAGGAGCAGGCTTGTTGAACATAGCGATCCGATCGCGTAACGCATTTGGCTTCGCGGCAGGTGGTGGAGGAACCTTGGAGGGTGTTGGTAATGGCTGAGAACTTGGTGATGGTGCATCCCTAGAAGCTACCGAAGCAAGTGTAGTTGGTCTGCTGGCGGGTAGTGATGTTGCAAGAACTGAAGGAGAAGCGGGAATTGGCATGTGGTTGGTCGAATTATTGGAAGAAGGGTTTTCAATCGGATCTAAGTTGGGGGAGCAAAGAGAACATATACACAAATTTTACATTAGTGTTGATTGGGTTATTTGCGGAAGATCAGCGAATGAGTCTCATACTAGGAATTTCTGCTTGATGAGGTTGGGGTGAGGCTGTAACTAGTTGGATTGGATCATTAGATGGTTTGAGGGGATCAGGGGATTGTTCTTTGGAGACGGCAGGGATGGCTTGGTCAAGAAGTTGCTGAGTTTCTTCTTGATGATGATCTGGTTCGATTTGGACCAAGAAACCAGCAGGTACCGAGCCTGATGCACCCTGCTGGCCTGTGACGTTTAACCAATCACCTTCGTCATCCGTGGTGCCGGTGACTGTGACGACTTGATCGTTGGCTAGGACGAATTGACCATCCTGAGCCTTGAATCGCATCAAAGCCTTAGCCTGGTAAGGGAAGTTTTGCGACATGTTGAGGGTGTTGAGCAAGAGCAAATGCTGAGTGGTAGAAGGCAGCAAGGTGAGTCGATGTGAGAACACAAGAAGAAGTTTTTTGAGGGGAGAGAGGACTAACAGATTACTTTGTGAGTGGGATGTTTAAGCTACAAAGTGTTTGTTCTCTCGATTACATTCTTGATCGGTTGGTTGCTTCCAGGTTTTGAGTCGATGTGAGAACACAAGAAGAAGTTTATTGAGGGGAGAGAGGACCAACAGATTACTTTGTGAGTTCGAGTCAGAGTGAGTGGATGGGTTGCCAAGGGGATATCGACTTCCATGACGTCACCAGCGAGGGAACAGAGGGGATGCCGGTCTGGAGGACGAGGCGATCCAGGTCCCGCTGCCGTGAAGCTGACTGAGTTAAATGCAAACGGTCAACTGGACGTCCTCTGCTGGCGGAACAGGGGCAGACTCGGCTGCAAACCCGCCGGACGGTCAACAGCCTCGATATCCGACTCAATGCGCATATCTCTCGCTCAAGACGATGACAGAAAAACTTAATACTTATTCCTCATCAACATCGAACTACGAAGAACAAGATCAAGAACAAGAACAAAAACAAACACAAACACAAAAACAAAAACAAGCACAAGAACAAGAACAACAACAACAACAACAACGAATGCAACTCACTGCCAAACAGAACAAACTCAAAACTGCTCACATCAAAAACAAGAACTTCTACAACCCCAAATCTGACAGGCAGAGCGACGAGACTCAATCCACAGAAAACCCCAGCTCCAACACCCTCCTCACCCCAGATCTACCCCCAGCCACCATCACTCATCACCAGCAGCACTTTCCTCTCCAAGATCAATCAAAGCTTCATCTGGCCTCCCCAAGAAATACCAACCCAACAACAACAGCCAAGAACTCAAAAAAAATTAAAACCACCGCTTCCCTCATCAACCCTCTGGAACCACCAACCCACAAGCTAAATTCTAAACGACAACTCAACCATCATCACACAACACCCCACTACCTTCCCTTACAATCCACCCCAAAGAGACAGAAAACTGAACCCACCAGGCAATCATCCACCATTCACCAACCACAGGTCTCCTCCACTCGTCGCGCACCTATACCTGCCGCACCGCCCCCTGATCTTTTCTTCACTACCTCGAGGTACACCACCCCAGGGAAGGAAGACCCCTCAACTAGCACAATCGGCAATGGGGACCCCTTGGAGCCAACCCCCCGAGCTCACTCCTCTGCCAACTCCAAGGGAAAGGCAAAGGAGAAGACGCGCCAGATATCAAACCATAAATCTCGCACACATCCTCGCTCAGATCATCCTCCCGATGGAAGCTCCTCCGATGACCAAAACAACCATCCTCACCAACTCGCTTCCTCTTCATCACAATCACACACCCCTCGACAAAAAAGGAATCCGCACATCTATGGTCGTCAGGACCAGCAGACGGATGGTGAAATGTCCCTAATAACAGCCGAGGTAAGCCCAAGTTCCATCTTGTTTCGTTCACTCTCAACAAATAAGCATACAAAGCAAAGCAAAAAAAAAAAAATAGCAGACGCTCTCGTAAACTCTTTTTATCTCCTATTTCTTAAAAACGCGAAACAAAAATTTTCCTTCCCCCCTCCGATTGGCATAGACACCTATGCATCACAAAAACAGACAGTTCAGACGCGGCGGGGGTCCGACTGGGAAGCAGAAGGCTGATCAAGCAGGACTTGGCCTTGGTCCTGGAACCCCACTCTCATCTCAATCGCTGCAAGTGTTTGATTCTAAACAGGGAAGTGCCAGACGTGGTAGTCGCGCGAGTAGCATTGGAAGTGGTTACGAAGGTATGCGTCTATAGCTGGGTTGAAACCGTTTCATGGTCTTGACGCGGCGTTTCTCTATTTGTGTGAATAGCTCTACCACATCCCCGAATATTGCCATCGATGCTATGTAGGCATGTGCGTACCGATCTACCGCCCAGTTCGAGATGTCGGACGCTACTGTCATGGTGTAGTCAGAAGGCCGAACACGTGACCTACACCGTGCTGAATCCCACCTTCAAGCCGTCACGGTACATTTTCGACGAACTACCCAAGCCGCTGGCTCGGAAGCTGGGACAACTTGAGCCCTTTGGCGCGGGGGCCAAGTCAAAGTTACTGGCCAAGGTAGCCAAATCGGCACTCAAGAACTTCATCCGGGGGATCTGCGAGAACCAAGTCGAAATCAGCTGGGGTGCTGGGCTGCCACTCGACTCGGACGAAGAGCAAGAAGTCTCTATCGAGAATCTCTCGATACTCGATCTTCAGACACTCCCACCTCACCCCCAAGACCTGAAAAACGAGCGGAAGATTCAAGAGTTAAACAATTGGAGAACTCGGTCAGTTTTGCGATTCTCCTTCCTCTGCAGTAAGAAATTTGTATTTAAATTTTGATTCTTTTTTTTTCTCTCTGTGATATAGAATGTCATATGAAGATCATGCTCGGCAATATCAACTGAATCGGTACGGAAGATTGATCGAAAAACTGACGGAGGAGAGTGAAGCGACCACTGAGGACCTACTACGGTCCAACCGGTTCCATCGTACCGAGCGTGAGGAAAAGAGAGGAAACGAAGACGGATTGAGGATTGATACCAAACTTTTAACCGATCGTGCGGCGATTCTAGAGTTCGGGCGCTTCTTGAGGTCGCGTCCCGCTCCTCCTCCAAAGTCGTTCGACGTTCTCGAAGAACTAGGTATCGATTGGAGTGAGATCAAGTTTAACGTGAGTAGATTTTTTTTTTCCCAGAAAAAAATACGCGCTTCTTACACTGGAGTTAATGGGATGTGATTGGACAGATTGGGATGATTTCTGAAGAGATGGATCGAGTAGAGGATGAGCTTTCGGGGATAGAAGAGCGGATGAGGCGAATGCAGTTGAGTTCGACTTTGAACCTGAAGCAGGTCTCCTTGGAAGGGATGATGAGCGCGATCGAGTCAAAGATCCTGCTCTCGTCGATGGATGGCGTGCAGCTCTGTATGAAGTCCATGAACCTCAGCCAGTCCCACCTGTCTTCCTCTTCCGAGACCCTACCTGGATCTATCGGCAAACGGGACCTACTTAGGACACTCAGTCGCTCCACGCAACTGCCTTGATCCTACCTCATGACCCCCTGAACACGGACACACTCGGATATATGTTGGAAAAAATAAATAAATTCCTTTCTTCAAAAGTCGCGCCTCGTTCCCCTGATCGAGTCTGTTCCTCTAATACATGTCTGTATGGTCTATGGTCCGGTCTTCTTCTGCCTCTTGTCCATCACCCGGAACAGAAGATTCCTCTCGATTTGTACTTTGGGGTGCTTGTTCATATCATCTTCATCAACATCATTACATCATCATCATCATCATCGTCATCGTCATGATCTGTTGATCAATAATCAAAACAACACCTACGCACTCATCCCCTCTCTCTTTGATGATCTCCTTGACACCTAATATATACACAATCTGTATTTGCGATAAGTCCGCCAAGCAATACCTCAACACAAGGTAGGAATAGCCCCCATCTGTACTTATTTCTTTTGTTTATTCAACCTTCCATGTCAACATACTTTAGTGGTAGTAGTAGTTATTGGCACTCTTAGCCTCGAAAGATCCCCCCCCCTCAAAACAATCAAGTCTTTTTCTCTATCTCTCTATGCGTGTGTGCTTGTACTTACGAAACCGAACATACTTCTTGTGGATTGCCGGTGCTCTTCTTGTTCTTAGTCCTTCCAACAACACCTCAACTAAACCAACCAACCAACCAACCAATTGCTTGCCATACGTCATGGAGCTGCGTATCTGGCTGTTGCGTCTTTTCATGGTCTCATCATACCATACCCAAGGCCCAAAATGTTGTGGCACCAGTCCCAAAAGGGCGCTTGGCTTCCCACTGCAATGTGTATCAAGACATGTGTAGATGGACTCTATATTGGCACGGCCAGACATTGGGTTAGAAGAAAAAAAAGACAGTCAAGTTGGTCATTTGTATCTTCTTTCTGCTCTCTGTATACAATCGCACCCCTTACGCTGCTTTCCCACTCAATTCATCACCTCAAATGCAGCCCTTCGAAGCAACTGCTAAGAATCAGGGTTGATGCTCGAAGCCATTTAATTCTACTTTTTTTGGGGGGGTAGAGAACGGACCACCCATGCCATCCTTTTAACAGACTGCAAGTGAGAGGAGGAGGATCTGTTGGAAACTATGGCCATGGTTGCATGAACCGATGAGGGCAGAAAATTGGCAGCACCCAACACCTATGTCATTGACTTTCCAACTCATAATTCCATGTTGTTGAAGAATCATTTTCTTGCCACCCACCAAAGCGCTTGACACTCTGGATTCCAACCCTGAGCTCAATTTTCCACAGCTTTTGTACCCCACCCCCCTCTTCCCATATAAATATGGCATCTTGCCTTTCTCAATCTGTCACTCATATAACTTGACACACTTGAGAAGAACTCCATTTTGACAATTCCTTAATTCACCATTAACAATGTTTTTTTTTTATGAAAAGAAAATCCAAACATCTGATGTACTGATAATACAAATAAACTTCAGAAGGAGTGTAACCAACGGTGGGCCCACTACGCTACATGTAGCGTTAGCATAGCGTAGCTTAAAACTGCTAACAGCTAACGACTTTTGTCGTAGCCGTTAGCAGTTTTG
>LAVV01012039.1:11392-22482 GCA_001263375.1 Puccinia sorghi
GAATAGTATAATGAAAAGGATGGTTTTATTATCTTCTCTTCTGAAAATCTAGGGAAAAATAGATTTTGAGGAGTACAAAATATGTATGCTATCTAAAAAACAGGTGACTATATATAAGCATATATAAAAGATGTTAATAATAAGATATTGAGGAATTGAATATAAAATGAAAGTAATAGTAAGAAAAGATGCAGATGGTGTAGCACAAAACAAGTTGGCCAGTCTAGGGGTAACAGGTTCGAGATTGCCAGCTGACATCGGCAGTCCTATTATTGAATGAGTGAAAAGAAAGGTTGTATAATTTGGGGCTTGAACCAGCAAGACTCCACATAGGTAGTGATTAATTAGCAATACTTCCTTTCCTTGGTGAACACACCAACTAGACTATTGAATATTGACACCTATGACACAGTGAAATGATTGAGTTCCAGAAAACCCTCAGAACTTTGCCAGGATGAAAGTGCTGAATGAAAAAGCAGTCTCAGAACAACAAGTGGTGGAATGGGGCATGAGGGCCATCCAAGGATCATTCACAAGGTTGGATCTTCCTATTGCTTTCAGAAATGATCAGTTTCAAGCCAAATTTATTGAGCTGGCCATTTTTGTGTATCATCTGTGATGCCATTTGGTTGGCATCAATCAGACTAAGGACATAAATCAGCAAGTCAAAGAGATTCATAGAGTCCTTGGGCAAGATTTCCATCAAATTCTGTTTGGAGACATCCCAAGAGCATGTAAAATCAGCCATGATTTTGATGGCTGGTTGTGACTTGCCTTTTTATTTTCCTCTCTTTTACAAGTTTTTCTGATTAACTTATATTTCCATTCTTTTTGCTGCTTTGAAAAGAAAATCAGTAAAAAAAGCTTTACTTTCAGTCTTCTTATAATATTTTTAGTCTTTTGGGGGGATCAGATATTACTAACTGCATAGGATGTTCTGGAAACAAACAAGAGAGGATAAAACTAACACAAGGCTTGGAAGTGGGGGAGGTGTGTGGAATGGGGGTAATAAGAATTGGGAGGAGTGTATAAATAAAATATTAGGCATGTTTTCTGAGAGGTTGGGATTGTATAATTTCTTACTCCATCTAAATTCCAATGTAAGAATATTGTGTTTCATCATTCGACATAGGCCACATTAATAGACTGATTAAGTTGATGGCCAAATAGCTCAGATGATGAAGCAAAAGAAGTTGGTACTTGGTCTCCTCAAGTAATTCTGTTTGGTAATGGAAAATTGGAGCAGTTCACATCTTGAGACACATTTGTAACAAATCAATCTCATTGGGAGCTTGGTTTTAATGTCTCATTGGGAGCTTGGTTTTAATGAATCAAGTGTAAACCTTCTACTCAAGCCCCTTTTTCTTCTGTTGATAATCCAAACACAAAAAAATGACTTCCTCACACATAGATGGAATGGTCACATTTGCATTCTTCAGCTGAATCACATAGAATTAAGAAATTGCCTTTTACATATCTTGCTTCTGGTGTGTGGATGGTTCAAAGTATGCTGATAACTGATCTCCAAGGCTTTATAAATTTTATTTTTTTAGCAGTATTTATTGGTCAATGAATGGGTCAAGAGGTGCTGTGTCAATGCAGGTCAGCTTGACTTGATTGTTGGCCTGTCCCCCTGCAGGGGCTCACCAGAACGTCAATCTTAGCTTAGATAATCAACACTATTTACATTCATCCTTCCCCCACCTAGTTCAGTAGAGACCTTAACCTTCATCCCTACTGAACTAGAAATCATACACAGGCTCCAGAAGTTGTCTCCTCAAAGCTATAAGAGCTTTGATTCTAGTGCCACGGATTGTTAAGTGAGGAGTTGAAAGCAACTCCTTACATGGCCTCAGTTGATTGGTTAGATCAATTTGGAGCCTCAGCAAAGGTAGAAATATTACACCCAAGTTCCAGATTGGGACAGGTTTTCTGTTGTGAAGGTTGAGGGGATAGGAGGCTCTTCATTATCATTATCATAATCAATGTTTTTGATGTTGATTTGTTGGCAATCAGTCCCATCAGGTGATGGGACCTCTGCATTGTTTTCCAATGGCATTGGAAGTACTGAACACACTTACAAAGGAAGGAGCATCACATTAGTTGAAAGAAAAACTGAACAAAGTATGATCAAAACATACTCCCCTTGGCCACTCTTGTTATCATTACAAGCAATGACATGCACATGTGAATCCAAGGCCTTCTGGAGCAGTTTTTCCTTCTGCATGTATGTAGGACAGTTGGGATCACCAGTTGGCTTCTTGTGAGTTGCCAATGCTTGGAATTAGTATTTTAGTGCATTGAGGTCTCTTGTTACTTGGTTGTTTTCAGCGGTGCAACTCCCACTCTTGGGAACCAAGGGGGAGAAATTTATTGATGGCAGAAAGCAAGTTAACAGCAAATCAGCAGTTCATGAACTTCCCGAATGTATCACATTGAACCTTTGGCCTGGCCAGGTTGTTTCTGAGAATTTCCATGTGGGTTTTGAGATTGTGTTGGAGTTGCAGTCTGAGAACCCACGCCAGAGGATTACTTGTGTGTGAGGCAGCTTGCTGCTGAGTTGATGTTGGAGAACGGTTTGTGCTGCTGGCTCGACGAGGCATCTTGATTGTGATATGTCTTGGTGGTTGAAAGTTGGTTGACGGATAACTCCGCATGATTGATTTTAAAACAAAACCAGGTGTAATTTTAACTTGGCTTCAAGAATTGCTAAATTTAGCTCTGTAGGGATCTACACAGCCGAAGGTAAGTCTTCAGAATATTGCATAAAAATAGACAGGATTTTTGTGCTGCAGGATCGCGGAGAGAAGGGAGGAAGGAACGACAGGCGAGGACGAAGCACGCCGGGAAGGACACACAAGCCACACGGAAGAAGCGCGGCCTGGGACACAAGGACAGACGACGACGACAGCCACGAGAACAACTAGCAGGATAGACCCATGAAGATGGAAGGGCGAAATGGCAGGACCGACGACGGACGAGAAGAGGGCCGACGCGCGGGGACGCTGGAGCTCTCGGCGGAGACGCAGATGGAGATCATCGAGAAGACCGGCATCCTGCACCGCGCCGCCATCCCCAACCGAAAACCGCCCCTCATCCAGTTCTCCACCCACGAACTCAACGCCTTCAAAAATACCCTCCAGAAACCCAACGGTATCAATGACGACGACGACGACGAGCAGGAGGAGGAGGAAGAGGAGGAGGGACAGAACAATAGACCTCCTCCTGACCACATAGATACTCTGCGCGATGATGTCGACTCCTTGCCGCTCTGGGTCGACCGCGCCTTCGACACCTTCCTCTGGTCGATCCCATTCACGACGGTCTTTGTGTGTTTGTAAGTGAGGGTCCTCTTCCTCTCCGAAAAAAAAAAGAGAAAAGGGAGGGATAAGAAAAAGAGACTGACAGCAAGGGGAGGTAATGTGAGGGATAAAAAAAAGGGACGTGGCGATCCATGCGCAATATGGGCAGCCGATGAGCGTGAGCAGCGAGCTGGTACGGGTGGCGAATGTGTACCCAAGTGCCGTCTTCCTGCTCCATTACACGCTCCATTACCACCACCACCTCCTCGCCACCTTGCTTCTCTTCGGCCTCTCCGCCATCGGCGGCTCCTACATGATCTACATCATGAACAAGCTCTCCTACCTCCTCGTCATGCGTCGCGTCCCCCCGCTAGGCGCCCTTTGGATATTTGCTGTCGTTCGCTTGCATCTCTCTCATGCCCTCCTCAGCCTCCTCCTCGTCGCCCTCTGGGTTTGGATCATGGATCTCAGCTTATATGTCTAGCTTTTCCTGCCTCCCCCCTGTACTCCTATACTTCTTCTGCTCTACCTTTCTTATCTTCAATCCATCTTTCCAAATCTAAATCAACTAGGTCTTGCGTACGTAGCTGATTGTAAAAATAAAATCATCCAAAGAAATGAAAGAGGTATTATTAGTCTCTAACGAAAAAGAAGAACGACACAGCTCGAAAGATACAATGATTTCCTATATAACAAAGGGAATGCAAAAACAAAGAAAATCGAAAGTTTGTTTCTCCTTTTTGTGTTTTGTGAAAGGAAACTCCCCAATGAGTACAAAACCCATCCCGTTCCTGGCGATTGAAGAAATAAGCGTGCTAAGAATACAACAGAATTAATAAGGGGACAATGGAGGAGGGGGTCAGAGACTACCAAGCGCCATCGAAGCGTTGAAGGACGGAATAGGAGTCTTCGACGTCTTTACGGCTCTTAGTGCGCATGTAAAAGATCGGACAGTCGCTTGCGGTGCAGATGACTTCTTGGTGCAACGAGCCTTGACACCTCTATTTTTTTCAAACAATATAACTTCGTTCTCAGTCTTGCTGTTGGGTGATACAAACAAAAGAAAGGGATGATGGACTAACTTGACACTGCGTCCATAGCCGCGCAAATGCGTTCTCGAACCCTTGTGTGAGCGCCATCTGTTTGGAATACAAGGCCGCAGTCTTGGGTCGACAGTTCTTACAAACCGCGGTATCTGAGAGGAGGCAAAGTGGTTCATGAGCCCAGAAAAGCGAGTGGTAAGAGGAGAGTAAGCACGCACTGTTGTCTTTGGTCGTTTTGCCTAGCGGGACCCGACAGCCCAGACAGGTCTCTGTCCGTTTGATGAAGCCCATCAGGCCACCTTGGGTGGGTGTCGCGATAGACACGATGCGAGTATGGTCGCCCGAGACTAGAGGAACAAACGAAGCTCAACTCGTCAGCTTGCCCAAGAACGATCTGAGATGCGCATCACAGCCTAGATATGGGCGGGGCGCCTACGGAGTGAGGATGACTTCTCGCCTAGGATGGGCTCGAAAATTCGCATCAGCGGCTTGGATAGCTGGTTGTCGAGATAGTATTTCGTGTCGATCGGGATGTTATTTTCAAGCACATACAACGGATCCTCAGATTTCTCGTAGGCCCGTGCATCTGCATCCTTTCCGATCAATGTCAGCCAATCAGGCGGATCTAGACAAGAGATCTTTGTTGCGTGGTGGAATGTATTAGGGGAGGGAGACCAACCTTTGGTGCCCTTGATGATCACATAGGCCACACGGTCTCCAAGTGCGGGTGCACTACCAGCATCTCGTTTTTTCATTCGTTTGGCCAGCTCTACATGCGCCTGTTTGGCGGCGTAATCGGCCTTCGCCAAGGCCTTGGTGATGACCAGCTGGGAAAGATCTATTCGGTTCTGGAGGAGGTCGGAGATCACCTGCTTGGTGTACGCCTCTGCTCCTTTGACGTCCCGATCAATCAGCATCTTCTTCAAGCAGGTCTCAATGACCGTCTGGACGAGTGGACAATTGTCCCGTCGGACGGTCTGGATCGAGTCGCCGAGTGAGGAGGAATAGCGCCATCAGAAAACACTTCATTACTTAAGGAGAATCATGCCTGCTCACCTCAATTCCCTTTGCATCCATCTTGTCGTGCTTTTCGAGCTTCGTCCAATGCAAGCCTGCGTACCGCTTCTTACTAATCAAGAGGTAGGGGAAATACACTTTTTCGAATTCGAGCTTGATCGGCTTCTGGAACTTTGCGCTCACAAAATCTGCTGCCTCGGCACCTGTCTCCTTTGTTCAAACGAATAACGATGAGATTAAGAAAAAAGATTGATCGAAGAGCAGTGCAGAGTTACGTGCCTAACTTCATAGACGTGGCCAGGTCAGAACAGC
Organism: Puccinia sorghi; assembly: GCA_001263375.1. Taxonomy (NCBI): domain Eukaryota; kingdom Fungi; phylum Basidiomycota; class Pucciniomycetes; order Pucciniales; family Pucciniaceae; genus Puccinia; species Puccinia sorghi. The sequence continues at coordinate 17,067 of LAVV01012039.1, forward strand.
CGAACTTGACCATGACTGAGTCAGTATCTCCATAGATAACTTGAGCATCATCATCATACCCATTAGCCTTAGTGTATTTGAGCTCAACCTCCTGAAAACAAAAATGAATAAATTGGGAAACCCCGCAATATATGGAGGATGACTATCACGGTCGTGCAGGTTCAAGGCAGAAGGACCTTCAGGGTACAGGACGAACCTCTTTGGTGGTCTTGATCATCTCTCTTCCAAAAGCAGTCACACTCATTGAGATAGGCAAACATGGCAACTTGCCCACGGTGGCCCCAGTGAAACCATAGACCGAGTTGGCACTAATTTTCAACGCCAACTGTCGTCCGTCCAAGACGGCTCTCTTGAACGGGTCGGTCTCTAACTTGAGTTCGGCCCTCGCCCGCTTTCGGGCCGAGAGAAGGTCCTCAAGAACGATCGCGAGGAGACCTTTACGCTTGGAAGCCTTGACAAAATAGTCTACATGTCGATCAAGAGTAACAAGTTTCAACTGGCTGGTGGCACACAGTCAGACAGCCTCAGTAAGCCTGAGCTAAAACATACCTCCGTTAGGGGTGATGATAAAGTCCTCATCCTGCCGTAGCCCCAATAGTTTGGTCGTTTTGGCATCCATCAAAGTCGTGTAGCAAAGGTTATGTGCCATCATGATGGATGGATACAGAGAGGCAAAATCTAGTGTGGCGATGGGCACGTCGTAAAAGCCGCGGATAGGCTCCATCACCGTCGCACCATCATACGGCTCGTCGGAGCCTTCGTGCTTGAGCGCAGGTACAAGGTACGAATGCTCGTTGGCCCTCCGATAAAGCTGGGATACCACTTTGATTTGCTGCCCGCGGGATAACAGGTAATTGAACGGCACCCCCGTCACCCTTGCCATTTCGGTGTAATTGACAAAGCACATCAATTTGTCCATCAGACGCTGAGGCAAATAGGCATCCTAGATAAATTGCAACCTCAAAGCCTCAGTATAAATGCGAACCAAAAGAACACGATTGAGTATGCAAGCTGAAAAATGAACCTTTAAGCAGTATACGGCCAAACGTCGCCTTGTCTCTGCAGTGCCGTTCTGTAAATCGGTAATGATCGAGTGATGGACGTCCTCCTTTTGTTCGCCTGCGAAGCACCCACTATGTGAGTCAGTAGATCGCCCTCAGCAGTTTGGAAAAATGGTCACCTACCTAGGAAATGAGCACACACGGCATTCAACGTGTAACTTCGTAGCTTGTAGTCCCGTTGCATAACCTGAAGTAAGTCCAGTTGGAGACGGCCATCCAGATGGGTTTCTTTGGAATCGCGAGTGCCGTAGGCTTTTGAAGAAAAGTGAGTTTCCTTGACTGCGGTTTGAGAATCTGACCAAGTTGATGATAGATAAAGTAAATGGCAAGTCAAAAAACTAAGCTCTCATCTCATTCGCTGACGAGTAATAGAAAATAGAGGAGGGATTACTTCTCATCCTCCCAAGATAAGGAAACGTCGAGACTTTCAAAGCTTTAGCACGATCGAGAAGATATGGCATATCGAAATTGCTAGTATTGTAACCAATGACTAGGTCGGGGTCACATTCAGCAACAAAGGCCTGCCATTTGGCCAAAAGTTGGTCTTCTGATTTGAATTCCAGGACCTGACTGCCGGCGATGTGGGAGCAGGTATTGAGGGTGAAGACGTTGCGGACGAACGGTACCGTTGATCCTACAAGACAGATGGCACAGGTTGGGGTTAGCGGCTGGAAGCGGCCGCGAATGAAATCTTGTATGGGTGGGATTGCCAAACAGACCATGGGCAGTAACCAAGTTGGCGATCTGGATCACGGGGTCTAGTCGGGCATCAGGAAAGACGCCCTTCCGGCCGGAACACTCGATATCATAGCTGAGCACCCTGAAAGGTGCCATCTTGGACCACTCGCCCTCGGGTGCATGCGAAATCAACGTCTCGGCTCTAAAGAAAAGGAATTTTTAACCAAGGCGGGCGCGAACTGATTGGATTAGACAAGATTAGACCGGCTGCGGTAATGGTTATACGTACGATGTGTCGAGTTCGATTTGACAGTTGGAAGTCTTCTCGTTTTCCGTTCGCAACTGGTACGAGCCTGGGGGGACTTCTAGCCAGTTCATACCGGTAACCTGTGGATAGAATTGATCGGCATGGGGGGCCGAATGGCCAACACATCAAATTATCTCAACTAACCTTCTTGTCGATCATAAAGCGCAAAGTGTATGCGATGTTACTTTCGAACGTCGTACAAGCCGAGAACATCTCGCGAAAGTTAATCTCTCCTCTTTCAAAGGCATCTGAAAAAAAGCAAAAAAGAAACCTTGATCAGACGACCGAGCTGAGACGATTAAATAAAAGAAATGTAACAGAAAAAACAAAAATGGGTTCACTTTTGACCCGGCCAAGGTGTTTGAAGTCCGTCAAGACTATCTTCAAGAAAGGGGACTGACTGTCTCCAGTATATCCCCACAGCGAGGTTTTATTAGCCACTGAGACACTGAGGATAGGCTTGACTCCAAGCGAAAGGGCGGACTAAGCAAGTAAAAGAGCAGTTTCGAAGGATTAACAAGTTACTGGATGGGTGGATGCAAGATGATTACGAGAAACAGATGGAGGGGCGCACGTTTAATGCAGTGAGCAAATCGCTACAGTCAGTGTTCTGGAAGGATTTGGGTGCGGGGACCCAAAAGTAAGGGAAGAAATCTTGGATGTGGACGAGGACCGAGTGACCGGCTTCGGTGACGCCAAAAATTCGGAGCCGGGGGATGTTATTCTGAGATTGCTCGTCGATATCAATCTGCTGGAAGGCTGTACGGACGAGACAGATTCAGAAGTCGCGAACAACACCAACCAGCCACATGAATCATCGTGTCAAGGCTCTCTTACTGATAGCAGTGGCCTTGGGGTCGATTGGTGGTAACGCGGGGCGGGCCCAATTGTTACCGTATTCCAGAGCTGCTCGTACGGGGGGAAAGAGAAGAGTCAGATATCCCCGTCTTGATGTTAAGTCTCTTGTGGATTGGTGGCTCACATCCATGAGCGTCGAGGGGAACAGCGAGCAGGCTATCGTCGATGGGCTCCTCTTTGCCGTTACCATTCTCCTCGACTCGGACCCGGGTTCGGAAAGCCGTCTTCTCGGATGGGTCCGCAATTGACTTCCGCTTCTTCGACTGTCTTCCGTCCATTGTGCTGGTCAAATCCTCTAACGAAGTCTGAATGAAATAAGTCACCAACGATCGGAGAATGACGTTTTCCAATTCTAGTCGCGTGTCTATCGCGCGCTTTACGGCAGCCCGCTGGGTCTGTGACAGGCACTGTCTGTGATCCTGCTCATCATTCAGCAAGTGAGATCTCCAGTCTGTTGCAGTACTCTCATGGAGTCAAGGGAATATTGACAATGGACCACCATTAAACCAAGCAATCTGAAACCAGGTGATCCTTCTCCATGCTTATGATTTGAACCTGTGAATGATAGGGAAGTTCACAAAGGGATTGGATGGTTGCTGATGAGTTAAAAGCACATTTCTGCTGATGACTTTATAACACTGTCAGAAGCACAATAATAGCACGGTTCACATAGGGCCTTCGTCGGCGAGGTCCATTTAAGATTTATCCCCTGGCGCCATCCAATTTGGCTGGAAAACTTTGCTGACGTATAACTTAAGAAGGGATAGATCTATCCTACATGAACTCGGCTGTCAGCCTTAGAAACCGTAAGACTGTCCAGAGAGCTTAAAGTGTAAGTAAAATCATTTATTTTATTCATTTTTCTCTTGAAGAGTTTTTTATCATTACAAACAATGCCACAATGTAAAATTGCTTTACTCCATAAGAACCTCCTTCACTTTCTACCCATGTACATTACCGCAGGTGTGGTATAGCTGTGTTGTGTGCCTAGCAATATTTTCGAGGTTAAAGCACCTGTGTCACTTGAATTCTTTGGCTTCAAATTGATGAAAAATTTGTATTTTTCTTTGGTTTATTTTGGATTTGCAACTCTTTCCACTTTTTTCTCTTCTTGTTACTCTTTCTTCAAGTCATCCAACCTGATTATCACTATAGTCTGAGAGTAATAAATCATGTAATTACGTATCAAATTAAGTATGTCTAATCGACCTTAATCCCTAGTTGTGCAATTTCTTTTTTTTCCAATCTTATCTTCTTGCCTCCAGATCTTCTATTGACCTGCAGCTAATCCTTTCTCCGCTTAACGATCTGACTCAGTGTGGGTTTTCCTGTTTTGGAGTCTTAAATCTTCATCATCTGGCTAACCACTTTTAGCTCTTTTACATTGATTATTCATTCTTCTTCTCAACCACATTTTGTCCATCTGGTACTTAGACAATATATCTAGCCTAGTTACAAGCAAATCAAAATCATGGGTTCTTCACCATCTTTTTCCACCAAACAGATCTGATCCAGTAAGATTGTCCTATCTCACTGCCTCTTCAAAAATAATCTCTGAGCCAGTCTTCTAAATGTTTAACAGTTTAAAGCCAAAGAGCCCCTGGAGCTGACTGGACAAACTGTGAGCTTTCAGAGCTGACATTAGAGGGTTGGGGTTGAGGGGTTTATTTTTTAGGGTTGGAGTTAGAGTTAGGATTGTTTTCTTTCAAAAAAATCCCTGAAAAATGGCAAAACCCCATTTCTGCTGGGTTTTTGCCTATTTTGACAGGATTTTGCCTATACACCAGACAATTTGTGGAAATTGCCTGACATGTGCTGTTACAGAGGTGTTTAGGTTTGGCATTAATTTTATTGAATGTTGATTGGATCAAGCCTGTATGTATGACTTGAAGTGAGTTGGATGTGTTTTGGAAGTAATTGGTGTGTTTTTATGACATATGTGTACAACTTGAGTTGAATTCAAGGTGATAACTCCTTGAACATTATCATTTCAAGTTCTTTAATATTGATAAATGGCAGATACCTTACAACAAAGCATAAAAATATAATGAAGAAAAATAATCATAGAACCATAAATATATCCAATTAAAATATGGTATAATAATTTCTCAAAACAAAATAAACTAGGGTCACCCGCCAAAAGAAACGGGATAACTATACTCATTCACATATAATATAAAAGAGATAGTAATTACTTGTATTTTTTTACTCAAATTGAAAACAACTGTCACAATTGATAGAAAAACAATGTAGAAGGTCCCTCTACATGAATTTGATAAGCTTAAAATCACTTAGAAAATAAACATAAGTTCATATAAGAATGTAATTAATTGATTAAAAATATAATTAACTATAGCATACACTGCAACAAACACTTGCTCAACTGCCTGCATTTGACATGCAGAAAGTCTCAGGAAGCTTCTGTTGTTACTCCAACCATTCTCCAAAAGTATTCAACCAAGCTTTGATGCACATTCACTCTGCATATTGCACAGTGACTGTGCCAAAAAAT
>LAVV01012050.1:0-11073 GCA_001263375.1 Puccinia sorghi
GGCAGTACTTGGTAAGCTGGAAAGGATTTGGCCCACAAAAAAACTCCTGGGAACCAGTTGAAAACCTGAAGAACTGCAAGGAATTGGTCAGTCAATTCAACACTTGGTTCCCCAACCCAGCCAGCATGCATTGACTACATCGGCAGAAACAGTACTAGTGAGAGGGCAAGCTTTTTTCCCAACAGCCAGGGTTTTTAATGCTTCCGGGGGAAGATGCAGAGTCCACTGGGGACGGGGAAGATGCAGAGTCCACTGGGGACTTGGGCATAAAGGGGGGATAATGTTATGATCTTGTAACCCCGTCTGGGACTTTCCAGGGGTTTCCTGGCGATTATCTTCAGCCTCCGCACCTTTGTACATCCCCGAGTTAGCAATCTACATTCTAAACCTTGACCATAACAAAAATATAATCCTCAAAAGTGGCCCCGGAGGAACCATCCAACTTGGCAATTGAAATATTGGAAAAGGCTACATGCTAACTGGGCCAGAAGTACCATGAAACCTATCCAACTCAAAGCCAGTTTCTGCCCAAACCCAACACAAGTACCATGTGGAAGTGGTGAAGCACTGTGCCTTGCTGACCACAGGGAGGGACTTGCCTGTAATATGATTATTTTGGTGTGGATCCTAAGAGGCCTAAAACCTAATTTTGGTGGTCCCCAACTTTGGAGGCCCTGAACATGCACTTAACCTCATCCAAATCCACTGACTCTTGGATGGCCATGATCTCCTGAATCTTGCCTTTCAATCCATCTGGTCACTTGCAGAATTCTCTAATAAATTTCTGAATATAGATTATACACAGAACCAGAAAACTGGAAAGAAAAAAATTAGAGGAAAAATGAAGAAAAGATAATAGAGACACCAGATGAATCATGTGAGAAGAAAAAGAATGATTAGAGGGCATACCATTGAGAGATACAATATTTGTAAGAGCACGGCAAGCTCAAGTGTTATGAAGAGAAGAGAAAGAGAGGAGAGGGGAATTAACAAGGAAAAAGAACATATCAATATGATTGAAAGAGAATGAAAAATATGAGGATTGAGTTGTTTTTCTTCACTTCTCACCAATTTGATGAGGAATCGCCATGATGTGCTAATGTTGAGTGAGAGTCTGAGACAAGCAGATAAGGCAAGATGAGGACTAGCAAGGAGGAGAAAGGAAGCAATTAAGGATTGATGAAGTGGAGCAAGGAAAAGCATAAGTGGAGGAGGATAGGGATGAGTGATGATTGAGGAGCAATGAAGTCAATGAGTGAATCTTAAGGGTGTCAGAATTAAGGACTTCCTCCACTCACATTTCTCTTTTTCCTATTCAACCATCACAAATTAAAATAACCCCTCCTTTCATTCTTCCTCTTTCCATCAAATATTTGATGTTCATCATTCATTCCATTATTAAATAATGATGCCCTATGTTTCCATTACTATCTGTAATGCCTCTTTCCATCCATTTCCATTGTTATATTACAATGCCCAATCCATATGTGATCTCTTTATTATCATATGCTTGTGTTGTTTTCTTCTCTACCACAAGTTAAACTGATTGTTGTTTCTATTCATTCTGGCCATATCCCAGAAGCAATGAAATCATCAAGTCTGAGCATATTTCTGGCCATATCCCAGAAGCAATTGAATCATCAAGTCTGAGCATATTTTTCCTGAGACACCTATTAGCTCTTTGGTCCAATCTCTGGCCCCCAAGATTGTCCCCCACCGCATCAAATTCTTGATTTAAAATGTTAACAAAGGGTTTTCAGCAAGAGGACAGGGAGATTTTAAGGTCAAAGAAGAACTTTGGTAATTAGGTTCTAGATTAGGTTTAGAAGAAGTTTCACAAGACAGGAAAACATCTGTCACATGCAGATGGATTCAGATGACACAATCTAAGGGGTTTAAGAGGTTGGCTTCCAAGGTGACCAGGGGTTGAATTTAGACTTAGATTCCTTCCCTCAAATAATGTTTCATGATTTCTGACATGGGAGTATGATAAAAGATGGAAAAATATAGGAAAAAAAAAAAAAAAAAAAAAAAAAAAAAAGAAAGAGAAAAATAATAAAACAAATTTATTTTTAAAACAAATTTTCAAAATTTAAGAATACCACAACAGTAAGTGCTTTTGCTGTCTGAATCAGGCCATTTTTTTTGTTTGGTTGTGTGTGTGTGTGTGTGTAGAGAGGAGTGAGAAAGCAGACTTGGAGTTGAAGAGCATGTGTTGTTTGCAGTAGTGAGGTTAAATTTGGTGCAAGTACATTTGCTCCCCTTATGTCCTTCCTGAAGGGTTAGGGATGTCCTAGATGTTACTGTAGCTTGCAGAGAAACTTGCAGGTTGCCTTTTGGATGGTATCCCCTCTAACATCCAGATTTCCCAGAGTTAGGTGCAGCCAAGAAATAGAAAGAGAGAGAGAGAGAGGAGGATGATCAACTCACCTGGTGGAAACCCTTTCATTTTTCCTCCTGGTTCCTATGCAATCTTTTTTTTTTTTTTTTTTTTTTTTTTTTGGTGTGCTGGGTGGATTCCTTGTAGATGGGTGTTGGTGGCAAGAGATGCAATATATACAGGATATTAATAATGAGGATATAGATAGATAGAGGGGGAGTGGCCTAGAGAATGATGATGCATATGCAATGTGCACTTAACCTGAGGGCTAATGAGTGACTACAAATTTCCAGATGTGTAGCCTGCAGATGAGCCAACCTAGTGGGCTAGCCTGAGTCCAATGTGACTGTCTGGTCAGGTCAAGTTGCCTTAACCCAATGAATGCAAATGATCTTACACCTTACACCACTCCTACAATTCTCTCCCAAGACTTAGTCTTGTCCAGACCACCACTGTCCACCTGTGAAGACCAGTGTAGAGATCAAGTGAATCTCTCACACATCAATTGTCTAGACTCTTACACACCACTCATCCAGACTCTTACACATCAGTTGTCCCAAGACATACATATGCATCAAGACAGCACACACAAACCCTTGTAAAGTTACATGACACACACACACACAATCACCTAGGAAAGCAAAAGACACTGGTATGCTACATGAGACAAGAGATTCAGAATAGAAACAGACAGGAAATGCAAGAAAAAAAAGAGGTATTTCACACATTTTTCATTTTTGGCTGCCTTTTCTGCTGGTTCATTGTTTTGGGGTTGGTGGTGATGATGATGATTTGAAAACCCAGAGATTACAAGACCACAAGCATGATGCAAGAGAGATTTGACCAAACTAACAAAGTAACCCTTATGTAAGACAGCTGAGCCATAGAAAAAAGGAAGGAAGAGTTGGGCAGCCCATCAACAAAAAAAAAGAAAAAACATATCCACTAATCACCAATCTGAAAAACCCACAATGCAAACTTATAACCCACAGACATGAATTGGTGACTAAAAAATATAGTAACACATATAAATAGCCAAAAAAAAGGAGAAAAGAAATACATACTAAGTTCAAGAGTAAGTAATGTGCAGCATGGACCGAAGAAACAAAGTTAGGGATGTGAATAGACATTATGAATGAGTGGGGAATAAGGAGGAAGGTCTAAGGTGATGCAGAAGAAGGAGTCATTGGAGCGGGACAAAGAGAATGAGCGAGTTACGCAGTGAGGATGGAATGCGAGACTGTGATGAGTTCAGTGGAGTTTGAGAACAGTTGGAATTTAGGTATGTAGAGATACGACATAGGAAATATGCTACTCGGCCGTCGGATTCCTCGAAGTGCAGCTACACCAGCCCGATTTGTGAGATGGGCTCTTTAGCGTGTGGGCAAAACCGTACCAAAGGCATAATCCCAAATCTTGCTCGTCACGCCAAACCCCAAGTCGGCATCTTTAAAGTGATGACTACGAAAGCCAGGTATGAAGAAGGGTCAGCCTGTTTTTCCTTGATGTTAGGAGTCAAGTGGGACGGAAGCTCTTACGCCATGTGATAAATCTTCATCTCTTTGACATATTTCGGTAGTTGAGTGTGATGTAAGGCATAATGAGTGCAATCATACAGCACATAGAAGGTGAATGAGCCAGAAATGACAGCATTCGCATATGGAACTGGAAACAGGAAATAGGCCAATCGAGTGAATGGATGTGATAGGGCGGCAAATAGGATCGGCGGCATGACGAGTCGGAGTCGGTCCATGCTGCAAGGGTAGGGGAATGAGAAGGATGAGTATGGTACCTCGTATTAAGAACTTGAGAAAGCTTACGGGAGGTAATGATGAACACCATGGAGTAAGAAGTGTAGTAGCAGGAAGAAGGGACGATCGGGTAGGACGTCATCGATGTGGAACAAGAATCGATGAAGGATGTACTCGAGGAAAGTCCAGACGAGGTTTCCAAACAAGAAGCAGACAAGATTCTTTGACCAAGCCATGAAGGTTGAGTTGCCGAGGTCGAGCTGTTGTTGAAGGGCCCGATGGAAGAGGGCAACAGCGATGGGCAGCCAGATCATGGGCACCACATACCAGGAGGTGCGAGTGAACATTTCGAGATACCAAGGACCGAAGAGTCTTGCTGGACGGGAGAGATGACGGGGCTGGTGAACTTGTTGGAGATAGAAGGCTTTGGAGAAATGACAGTTCCACATTTGAGGGATCAGAGGTTTCGAGAGATCTAGGAACTGATTTCGAGCATGATCTTTTGAGATGTCGGTGGTGGTTGGCTTGAAGTCGTCGTCGATGACCAGATCGGGGTTGAGAATGGTCTCTGGTGTTCCAATGATTCCGATTTGAAACTCGTCCAGCATTTCGTAGGCCGATTTAGAATGAGTGTGTTCGTCTGGATTGTCCATTGCATCTCCGAGATCCTGAATTAAAAAAAAAAAAAAAGTGCATGAGAAGGGATGAAGCTGACGGTAAGAGTGATGAGGGAGAGCTCACTTTTCCAGCATACTGGAGCAGTAGTGCGTCACCGCCTGGATGGTCGGCCAAGAACGAACTGGTGAGAGGGCAAAAACAAGTCAGTGATAGGTGTTATTGTTATGATGGTGGCAGGAGGAGACAGACGAGATGTTGAAGACCTTCCCGTTGAAGGACACCCAGCAGTCCGCTTGAGAGGTGTGCTTGGAGAGGTCTTCGGGGAGGAATATTCTTGTTGACTGTTTCTTGAGGTCGACAGTCATGATATATATATATATTTATTTATTTGACTAGAAGAGAATAATAATTAATAATTATTGGTGGTTGGTGGTTTGGTTGGTGGTGGCGTTTGAGGGGGAGGGGAGGAAGATTAAGAAGTTGGCGGTTGGGTGTGCTTATGTAAGGGTCAGGAGCGAGCTGTTTTTTTTTAATTTTAATTTTAATTTTAATTTCAATTTTACGTCCGATGCTCATTTCTCTCCAAATAGAGGCAGCAAGCATCGAAAAAAAGAAAAAGGAATTAGCGCATGATCTATTAGTAGTGAACACAGCCCAATGCTGATGAACTACATACTCACTACTCGCCCATGACCAAACGCACCATACATCCATCTAAAACCTTTTCCCCCTCCAATATCACCACCATGGGCATTCCAAGGGGCCATCTTTGCTCTCACATTATTTACACCCACCAAACCAGCAGATGAAACTCAGTGAAACCTGTCTGCCCCACAATAAGAAACATCAACCATACACGCACAGCTGTTTACAATCAACCCATACTCTCTATCTCACTATGTTTGAGCACAAGCTCACAGAAAGGCGGCTGTGTGTGTTATTTTTTTTTTGCAAAATCTTTGATATTATTTATTTAGTAGACTCGAAAAAGTGTTGAATAGCCAGGACCAATTTTGGGATGTTGAGTCTAAACTTAGCCGAGACAGGCAAGACAAGCATGGATTGATGATATGGATGGTGATTGGAAAGATGAGCCGAATGATGATCTCGGAGACCATGTTGCACTTGAAAGCCAGTCATTCCCCGGATATAATCCTCAAGGGCTTGCAGGCGGACTTGAGCAAGCTGCTTGAGCTGGTTATCTGAGCAAGATAGATCGGCCTTATTGGCAATCACAATACCTACCCTACCACTTAATCCAGGTTGGTACGATTCCAGCTCTTGAAATAACGTTTCTACGTCCTCACAACACCGTTGAGGATTATCATCTTCAAGAGACTGTTGCTTGCTCGACAATCCGGCCATCAAATCTACCACCATGACCAGCATCCTCGACCTTTCAATATGTCGTAGAAACGCATGTCCCAATCCAACATTCTCAGATGCTTTGGGAAGCAATCCTGGACAGTCCGCGATTCGCAGTCGCATCCTCTCATTCTTCCTACGAGATGGGTCCATAGAACCCTGTCGATGGCTTCGGTCTCGAATCAGATCCTTGGCACTGTCCGCATCCAGATACTCCTTATGGGTAGGCGAATGATCAATCGCATCCCGTGTCTGGTCTAAATCCCATGTTCCATCCTCAAAGATGATCAATGTTCCTATCTGTGGATTCAGGGTCGTAAACGGATAAGGCGCGATCTCCGCTCGGGAGTTCGTCAGGGTGTGAATCAATGTACTGCCATCAAAACATTTATTTATTTATTTATTTATTTCAAAGAAGAAGAAAAAAATAGTGTCAACAGGGGGACCTCCACACTGTGATTTTTGTTTCTCTCAGTTAAGAGGACATACCTTTTCCCCGAGTTTGGAAAACCAACAAGACCAATATCGGCCAAAGTCTTGAGTTCTAATTCGAGTTCGATCACCTGGCCCTTTTTACCCCTGGTGGCAAACCTGGGCAAGGTAGTTTGATTACCGGTGAAGTTGGAATTTCCGAGTCCGCCTTCACCACCTTTAGCGACAAGAAAGAAGTCCTGCTCTGATTTCATTGAACGGTTCACCGTCGTTAAAGGATTCTCGTCCTTCTTGGCTCGGTTGCCAAGTTCTTGGTGAAACTCTGCGCAATCCATCTGGAATGGTTCGCATTGGGAACGCGTTCTCTCTAAACCCCATAGCTCTTGAAGGAGATTGATTTCGAGATTCTTCAGGGCTTCATTGGTTTGATTGGTGTCCTCAGATTCTGGATCTATAACAGGAATGATCAAGATATTCAAGAAGTTACAACAATCGTCAGTGCTGGAACTTTCGTGCAGTGAACGAAAAACTATCATATTCAGAGCTGATTAATCAATGCGAAACTTTATGCAAACAGTGTACGAATAATTTGGATCGCCTCGCTTTTGCTACTTCCGGATCCTCTCCGACCAAATCGCTGGCCTTGGGGGGGCGATGGGCAAGACTAAATCCGAAGTCTGATTCTCTCTGTTCTGAAATTTGCTGTGACCTTATCTCTCTAATCACCGTCCCGATCGGTACGTCCACAATTAAGTCCTTCCCCGCTGGTCCATTCATCCACTGCCCACCACCGTCAGTCCCCGATGCCGCCTTCAAGATCCTCGGGATTCTGTTCAATGATTGTACTTCGGCTGACGGCCTAAGATACACCGAACCCCCTTGACCGCCGTTCCCCCCTAGACAAAATCACTAGAGTCAGGTTTATCTTACATGATCAAATCCTTGACATACCAGAAGGTCCTCCTCGTGCCACAAATTTCTCCCGATGGAACGCCACCCCACCATCCCCACCGTTTCCTAGCCCACAAGAGCAATGATCAATATCAACCATTTTGAAAGAGGATGTCGTCATGTACGTATATATATGTACCTGCTCGGACAAGCACCTTCATTTGATCGACGAATTTTGAAGCCTTTTCGAGATAGGAAAAGAAAAAGGGTGTGAGCCAGCCATCAGAGAGGATTGTCGCAGATGATGGAAGGATAGTAGTTGTCACCTTGCGACCGCGCTCTTTTGCAACACGCTGTCGACGACGAAGCTCGGCCTCCCAATCAAAGCTAGATTTCCATTCGGATTGTTCTCCCCGTTGAGAATCGGCACTGGCTCGTGCTGGCGTAGCAGGATCTTTGGGCGCTCTCAAAAGGGTCGACAGGGTTGCGAAGGCTTGACGGCATACGGAGCGGGTCGGCTTGCCTGGCTTCCGAAGGGTCATGGCCCGATCGTGCCGTCGAAGAGTGGCTGATGGTTTTTGCTTAACTTGCTGCGTGAAAAGTGCCCCGATCCGATGTATTCTTGAATTGTTGCTGGGTATGCATACAACCACACACAGAAATCTAAGCTCAAATCTGATCCATCCTGGAATAAAAGGGGCATCGACAAGCTGCACCTGAAGCAGCCCCTCACTCAACCCGGATGGAGTTTCACCTCCATCCCCATTCCTTAAAGCGTCAGACTCAGATCTCTCAGAGACTAACTTCGTGCTCGTACATAAAACGTTACTGGGCTAGGACCCTCTTCCAGGACAGAACGTTCAACTGGCGGAAGATTGTGCGATTGCATCTTGTAATGATACAGGGGATTGTGGGGATGTAGATCGGTGGACAACCTACGGAACACTCGGGGCATCTCATTTGGTTGGGGGATTGAGTTCAAGAAAAAGGCACAGCAGATGAGAAGAAATAGGATGGAAGGGATAATGTTAGGGTTATGGTTTTGCTCGACCTTTCATGGAACCATAGGAACCGATCCCAGGGGGAAATATGACGAGCCAAGGAATATAACCCGACCGAGTCCAGACACACGAAGGGCACGGAACCAAGGAGAGCGATCTATCGAAAAGAAGGAAAGCTCCGATTGGACCGAGACAATCGATAGCGTGCCATGGAGGGGCCATTTGTTCTGGATTAAAAACCGTCGACTGAGGGTGTCCGTAATGAGGGACATGGCAATGCAAGAAGCCCATCTTAGCCGAGGCCGGGCAACTCCCATTCGGTCGAAAGCCATCTGCCAAATCTCCTCGAAAGTCGATTCAGCAAATGACCGCGGTTCCCTTGGGGAACGGGAATCAGGTGGCCACAGACTGCGCACTTTATACCTCACTCGGCCTTGACGAGCCGAGGCTTGACTTGTGGGTGCTGACCAATTCAAACAACTGGGATTTTAATTATGCATATAGACCTCGCGTTCATTGTGTACACCACAGGAGCAATCGGGGAGTTCGGGGATATTCCCTGAGCAGCCGCCTGAACCTCTCGAAACCACCAGGACCTTCAGTGAGCGTCGAGGTTAGTAATCCGTCACCAGAACAGTTCCCAGATGACTGGGTAGCCTTCATCTCACCCTCACCTGCTTATGGGGTGAATTGTTCGCCAAGAGCATCCACTGCTCTCTCGTCATTCTTCTCTCCTATTCTGTCTTTTCTCATCTTCTTACTCATTTTCCTTTCTTTTCTTTCTCTTCTTCTGTCATCGCTGCAATATATGATCGCTTTTCCCTCACCGTCATCCCAGAGCACAAGACGTACCACTACTTCCAGCTATAAAATAAGGAGAAGAGGAAGAAGCTTCCTCAGAGAAAACCCACCAAGCTTGTTATATTGTCAAACACTATTGACCCTTGTAACTTTAAACCTTTTCTCTAACTCAAAATCTTTCACTTCTCACCATACTCATACAGATAGTCAAGTAAGTCTGATTTTCAAATTTATTCCATTCCTATTCTTCTTTTCTCCCAGCAACAGAAGTTGCCTAGTCTCTCAGAAGAGGTGATGTCTTTCTCCTCCCATTCTCATGGTAGAGTTGAGAAGCAGTAGTGATAATTCAATGACTAATTCAGGGAGACAACAGTTAAGAGATTCTCCATGCTGTGTGGGTTTTGAAAATATATTGTGCCTTTTTTTTGCAAGTTTTCATGGTTGCTGATATGGTCCTTTTTTCTTGTGTCTCTGGATGAATACATATTTCTGATTTAAGCATATAGAAATTTGAGATATAACCATAATAACCTCAAAAACAGAATCCATGGACAAAATAGACCCTAGTCACCCACTGGAACCATGGTTTGAAAGATAGACATATTAACCAAGTTCAGATATGGACCTTGAACACAAATTTTTAAATCACATTTCATGCAATTTCAAAAATTTTGTTCAAGTGCTCAGATTGGTAAAAATTAGCTGAATCTACCCAAAAAATATTTGAGAATTTTATGTGTAAAGGTGTTGAAAGTGGTAAAAGGATCTAAATGAAATTGCTAAGAAACCAATACCAGACTAAAGGAAAGAAAGAGTTCAATAAAAGCAAGATAAGAAGAAAACAAAGAGAGAAAGAAGGAAGAGAACACCAAAGACAAACAGCAGAAAGACGGCTTGAGATTGAATCAACAAAATAGAAATAAAAAAGGGGAGTACTAGATAGTTGGGCTGAATGAAGGAGTGAGTTAGGGAGAGTGCGGTTAGGATCATTATCTAGATTGAGATAAATAGGTTGATCATTACTGTATGTGTGCTATCTTGAAACTTGACAATGAATTTTTGAGGTTCTTGATTTTCAGTAACTTGAGGAGTTGAATGTTGAACTTGAGGCTTCAACGATTCAGGATTGAAGTCAAGGTTGAGAATAACAATGGAATCTTTAACCTTAAGTGGTTGCAAGTGTTTCTTGTAGTTTGAGAGAGAGTGCGCACTCTGCACCATGACATGCAACAAATCACAAAGAGCTTAAGAGTTGAGCCCCTCAAGAGCAAAAACTCAACAAGTAATGTCATCACAATGTGAATGGGTTATTTCATGCTTGATTGTCCATTTTTGGGGGTAGGTTTTATTCATTGTCATCCAAATTGCATTTCATGTTGCATACATACATAGCAGCACAAGTTCAACATCCCCAATTTGCGCTTGGGGGGTCATTGTGACCCAGATAACCCAAACTGTCACAAACAATGCACAATAGTCAATTTAAAACCTTAATCATCCTCAGCTCACAACCTCGTCCCTTGGACATTTCCACAACCCTGCCACCGCAAGCCGCCACCCATCACCAGCCCCGCCTCATGGCCACCATCACCACCCCGTCACCCCAGCCCATTGGCCCCAAACCCCCCTAGCAGCTGGAGATGCACCCCTCTGCCCTCACTTGCCACCACTGCGGATCCCCTCCTTGGCCACCAGCTGGCCCTCTTGCCGCACCCACCACTGCTCTCCCCTGGCTGCCACCTCCCTCTCCTCACCGCCGCCCCCCCTTGCTTGGTGCCCCTTGCCGCTGCTTGCTTGCCCCCACCGCCCCTTGCTTGGCCACCCCCCGCCCGCT
>LAVV01012051.1:7927-22200 GCA_001263375.1 Puccinia sorghi
AAATATTAAAACATTCCAAAACTCAAAATATATATCCCAACTATTTTTACGGAATTTTTGTGACACTTGTAGCTAGAGGAATAACTTTCCTGGCATCAAGTGTGCTCACAAGAATCCTAAATTCAATCTGAAATTTTTGGTTGTAAGAATTCTGATCATGTCCTCAAAATGGTCTTTCTTCCTTTCTTTTCCATTTCTTCTTTTCTGTTCTTTTGCATGCTAGGCCCTCAACTCAGGCCCCTTTTTCACATTGTATTTCCTCTTGTCCGAAATACAGCCTCACTTAGTTCTGAGCCCAGTGTAGCGCCCATTTTTTTCTTCTGCCAACACTGTAGCATTAGCAGCGCTACAGGCCGCTACACTGAGTTACGCTACGCTACAGCGCTTTTAGCGGCTATTTTCTGCTACAAAGCACTGTAGCATAGCGTAACGAGGCCTTTTTTGGGCCTCGTTCCGTTAGCGGCGTTAGCGCAAATCTGCTCATGGCCATGACAAAATTTGTTAGCTGTTAGCGGTTTGAAGCTACACTACGCGTAGCGTAGGGCCCACCGTTGTTAGGGGGAATGGTGAACCAGCCATAAAGCTGAAAGTGATTTTTTTCTTCTGTTAACAGTGAGAAAAGATATACTAGTGCTGACCAGGCAAGCCCATGAAAGGGGACCAAGTGCCTTAGAGCCTATAAAACTGCTAACAGTGCTGTATTGAAGATTAGTTGTGTCATACACTGAGTCATCCTAATCAAAAAAAAGTGTTGAGCCTAAAAAAAAGGCTATGAGACTGGCTAAACCGTCCAGTCTGATTAGGATGTTCAGTGTCACATACCACTGTGTGACACCCTGGGTCTTGAGGTACTTTTTCCCAAAGTATGAATGGCTGGTGGTACCAACCTATGTTCTTCATCATGGGGCCATCTTCAGACACACTCTGGGACACTGCAAGGAGCCACCAAGGTCGAGGGAAACTCTTGAGGATACTTCAGGATACTTCTTCCCTTTAAGCCTCTTGAAGATAACTCAAATCAACTTTGAAGCAGCTCAAAGCACATCTAATGAAATTTTAAGCAACATGATCAAAGCAACTCTAATCAATTCAAAGATATCTTTTGCCTGGTTGTTGACAGGTGGAAAAACTCAACGATTGGTTACAGGATTGAACAGTCCTGCATACAAATTGAACCCCCAACAGGGTAAGCCAGTCTACTGTCATAAACTGAGTCATCCTGATAAAACAGAAGCATGTAGCCTAACTCAAAGGCTACAAGACTGACTGAATTTTCCAGTCCAATTAGGATTTTACATTGTCACATACCACCATGTGACAAGTGGTGCTGAAAAGCCAATAGTGCTACAGCACCAAATGCCCTAAGGCAAGGCCACTAAGGTAACACTTTTGGTTTTTAAAAAAGAGCAACATAATAACCTGGTTCACATTGGCACTCTTAATGCCATTGTTAGTTCCCATGTAATCAAGTTATGACTAAATTCAAGTGCTCAGATTGGTCCAAAACAGCTGAATCTGATGACCAAAAAAATCAATTTTTAAAGGTGTCAAAGGATATGTTAAAGATCCCACTGTGAGCCAGGCTAGTGCCACTCTGTTTATTGGGGTTTGATGATTCAAAATGTGTGATTATTAAGATGGGGGAAAAAACACCACAGTCATTCCAGATGATTTTGATTCAAACCTCAAAAAGAAAAAGAAAACAAGGATGAATGATTTTGGGTGGAATTAGCTGAGAAAAAGGAGCCAGATCCTTGCCCACAAGCTAGGGCTTTTTTGAATTTATCATCTTTTTTTGTTTTTGGGTATCCAAGCCCATTAATTGTGCTACATGGCTGTCATGATATCAATCAACATGCTACATAGTAAATAGAGTTGAATAATGGAATATGAACATATCAGCCTAGTTCAACTCAAGATTTTTGTTTCCAAAAGCCATGATGAAATGAAGTGTTAACACATCAATGGAGGACTTCCTGTTGGTCTGGATTGCCTAATCTAGTTGGGCTAAATCTCAATTCCAAACTTTGTTTGGTGGTGGGGACCTGACTGTCATCACTTTTCATCACCCAACAAACTTGAATTTAGATTTGTGCCAGATTAAGGAATTTGGGTATCACAAAGTCTCTCAATTTTGCATGAAAATTTGAAATTTAATCCTCAATTTCATGCTCAGTTGAAGCTTTTATTGTTGCAAAAAAAACCCCTATTGTTGGCACACAAGCAGCTACATGAACTGGGCTATTGCATTGAACCTGATGTGCAAGTGTGTCATCTTTGACAAGTTACCAATTGGCTCTCAAGTACTTGCCAGATGCCCACAACACTCAAAGCAGACCCATAAATTTAAAAAAAAACTTATCTGTTGGTGTTCTCAAACACTTCCGCAGAGTTTCTGATTGCCAACTGTAGTCAGTTGAACAGAGTTTTCAGGTAGCTTAACAACACTTATCTACTCAACAGAAATTTATTGCTTATCTACTCAACAGAAATTTATTGAGCAGTGAAAATTCTTTAACATAAAAACAAATCCCTGTTAGAGATACATACAGTTAGATGGTACAAGATTCATGCAATGCGTATCCTATGGGTAAAGATCCGAAGAGCGACGTGTGGTCAATATCCTGGGGAATAGCTAGGGTAATATACTCATTTTTTGACCTTGAACCATCCTTGAGACGGTTTGCAATTCTTGTTTGCTTCATTGTTCTCAGAAGCCACTGCCGGTTGGGAATTTTTCTCATTTGGTGATTGAACTGGATCGTGCTGATTGGCCGGAACTTCACGATCACCTGATATTCCGTCGATATAGGCTGATCTGGCGCTGTTCTCTACTAGCGCCGTCGTTTCAGATGCTGTAACGCCATTCGGCTGTGAAGGGTCCATGGCGTGCTTGGCCCTCAGGGTGATAAAATCTTCAAATAAGGCCGCATTCCGTGAGTTTACTTTCCATATTCTATGGTGCAACGCAAGACATACATCCCCAAGTCGAATACCAACGATCAGTTTCCCGAAACACAGCAGCCGCGATTAAGGAGCCAAGGCAAGGTGCTCACGCCATCACAATATCCCCAATGATTGGCACTAAGCCGATAGTGGTGGCGAGAATTTGGTCTGGAAGAATCATATCATCAAAAAGCAAGTCAACCAACATGCTATCAGCGTAAGAGGATGTAGCAGGTACTTGAAAGGTTTGAGCTCACTAAATAACATTCGCTGAATCAACAGCGCAGGCAAATTGCATTTCAAAGTCGGCCTAATGACGAGATAGTATGACAAGGCTGCATCTGCCGCGTCTCCAACAACTGGTATGAAACCTTTATTCATCCAGGATTGTATGTTTGTTCGCGAAGAGTTACGAGTAGATGTTAATAATGGTAACAGGCGGAGTAGAAAGTTTGTATTTACCAATTAAAAAAGTCCATCCGAATCTAAATCCGCAAATCGAGAATCCCTTGTCAAGGTAATGAGCTCGAGATCTGACCTTTTTCTGATAGCCCAACGCCATAGGAAATAAGAATCGGGAAATGGATGATAATACACGGAGGAAGAAGTTGATGACTTCATGGAAGGGAGTTCTAGAAAGAACACAGACCAGTATCTTTTCTTCATCCTTGCTCAACCCAGGCGGAAGATTACGCTGAGTGCGCTTTCGTTTGCCGGTTTGGGGGTTGACCGAAATTTCGTAGAGCGGGTCGGGTGGTTCAAGAGCAGT
This sequence comes from Puccinia sorghi, assembly GCA_001263375.1. Taxonomy (NCBI): domain Eukaryota; kingdom Fungi; phylum Basidiomycota; class Pucciniomycetes; order Pucciniales; family Pucciniaceae; genus Puccinia; species Puccinia sorghi. The sequence continues at coordinate 11,643 of LAVV01012051.1, forward strand.
GACATGGCCCTTAACGAATGATCTAGCGACCTTGGCGGCAATTTTGTTGGCCATCTGAAAGCTTGGAGGAAAGTGGTCTTCAGAGTTTCTATCCCAAGTCAGGGTTTATGTCGGATCGATAAATGCAGCGCTTCGGAAAAGGTAGTCTCGCCCAACCCTCGCGTGACGTCATAGCTATCTGCGCAGACCGCCGGAGTCGGATCATCGCTGATCCGGAATTGGGAAAACGCGAGCGATGGTCCGTAACAACCGTGACCCGGCAATTGGGCTCTCGACCTTGAGTCTGCTAAGTTGATTTGTGCATGAAGGCCGACCATTTTGCAGGAAATATGTTCTGCCAATCCTTCTACCTGATTTCATTGAAGTTTCTTCGTGAATGAATGCAGGCAGACCCAAAGACAAGTTCTTCACTTTCCTCCTTCACAAAGCCTACTTTACCCCTTAAGTTCAAATTTTCACTTTCTGCAAAATATTTGCCTACCTATCCGCGGTCTACTTTGAAACCCACTAATAAACACGCAAGAAATGCATGTAATGTTTCCAATCCATTCAGGGCTCTAGGATCCTGACTGTGGAAAAGCACAGAATCAGGTGGATGGTGTGGTATTTCTAACATCTTTATACAACCCAAACATCAAAATTTCATATTTTCCAATTCAACTGGCCAGATATGTATATTATCAAAAATGAGCAGGACCCAAAGTTGGGTGCAAGTGACTTGCCTGAGATTTGGTAATTTGCTGCACAAGAAAATCATGCAGGTCAAGCTCCCAAAATTAATGCTAATCATGATGTTCCTATTCTATCTAACCTTGCATGAATTTAGACAGCTCAAGTTGGATGGTTTTTTGTGAGAAGAAAATCCCCATAATTCAGGAAGTTGCTGTGACTCAACTTTGAAACCCCTAATATTGGAGATTCAGCTGCTATGACTTATAAATTAAACCCAGTCACTAATCAAGGCACCTTCTAGACTCCATTGAATCATAAACTAACCTTTGTGGAATGTTCATACTGACCGATTTCAGCCAGACAACCAAACTGGAATTTAAAATAAAGTACAGAGCCTCTCCCTGGGGTTCCTGTTAGGATTGTGTTGAAGTTATAGAGGAACTGGCTCAAGGAAGATATTTTAAGAGGAAATTGGGATGAGATTAATCTTACTGGATTGGATCAATTTGGTGGAGATCTGAGTGTTTGATTTGATTGTAACTAGCCAACATATATAGTCTATGTACAAACTCATGGGCTAAGAAAATGAAGAATGAATATAAGAAAAAGGGAGAAAAGAAACTAAGTGGTTGGCCAGCTGATGATGAATAAAACACATGATTTTAAGACTTCAAAGCTGGGACACTCAGACTGAGTCAGGTTGGATAGCTCAAAGTCAAGAAGATAATATTAGAATAAAAAATTTATCACACAACGAGGGACTATGGTAAATTTGAAATTCAAAATTTGATATGTAATATATTGTAACCTTGGAATTTTTTTGAGTGAAAAATGTATGTTATCAGAGGTTGCAGCCAAGTTAAATCAATGGTTTTTTCCACACAGCTTGGTCTGGTGGTGTGGAAGTGGGACCAATAAGATTTCTTGCCAACAACACCTCTCCTTCAACCTGGCCCTCATATGTAATGGTTTTTCATGCATTCAACCCAGGATCAAAGATTGCAATTGTCTGCATGACACCTGAGGGTTTCTCAATGTCAAACATTTGACAAGTTCTGGGTACATTATTTTCTTGCCAGTCATTCTCCTGCTGGCTTCGCCTATTCCAAGAAACTGTTTGCGTAGTCAGGGACCCAGAAACATACTTGGCATGCAGTCACCCAGCTAATCTTTCAAGAGACAATTTTCAATCCATGATTGAACTTTTTCAATCTGAGCCTGGTTCTTTCTGGAAGAGATTCAACAACAAATGCATGAATCAACTGGCACACTCCTCCACTTCTCAGCCCAGAGACTATTCACCAGAATCTTTTCAACCAGCTTGACATCAAATTAATGAAAACCAAAACACAGAACATTTTTAAGCCACATGTGGCAGAGTATGTCTTCATCAAAAGGATAGTGTTTTAATGTCAGACTTTCTTGTGTTTATAAGCATTTTACTTATTTATTTTAGAATTTTGTTACTGGTAACTAAGAGTATGGTGACTTCAGATGAAAGCTCCTTTTGTGATAAGTACTTGCTCCAATTGCTTGCAAGGTTGAAGAAAGGGACCTCCTCCAGGCAATTGATCATCATTCAAAAGGCGGATTGATTGAGCTTACTTCAAGTGATTTCAATTAATGGACTCTTGGCTCTTGTAATTACCTCCAATACATTATTTGAACACTTTTTAGAGTTCAGCTTTTTGAGTTGTATTTTTTTTTTTTTTTTTTGTGTATTGACTGCTGACACTACTGCTTGGGGGTCTTGGGGTTGTCTTAAGGGGTCCTTTGGGAGGGTCCTGGGGGTTTTCTGGGGGGTCTTGGGGCGTTTTAAGGTTTCTGGGGGGCCTGGGGGCGCCTTGGGGTGTCTTGAGGGGGTCTGGGGCGCTCTGTGGCGCTTAGGGGCGCTCTGGGGCCTCTGGTGGCTAGGAGGACAGCCATGCGCATGATTTCCTTGGGTTTGAAGTGATTAAGTGATTTGAAATTTTCTCTGATGGTGGTGAGGGTCTTGGGTTGAAGCCCTTCAATTGTTTGTCCTTGACAAACTTACAGAGACAGAGAAACACTGACTGTTTGCCATGTGCTCGGATGACGGACAACTGGGGTAGTACCTAGCTTTGGTATTTTCATAGTTACAGTTCAGGCTCATCATACCCCGGAAAGACTCATGGGAATATGGGGCTATGTTGGGCGCAGTGGGGACACCGGCTTGGATGACCAACCTTCTGGGTGCCCCCTGCAAGTGCCAACTGGTTAGCCCGCCATGATCAAAATTTAATACATCAGCTTTGACCCTGTCTGAATGAGGTGGTGTCGTACATACTTGCAAGGCCAGTTGGGTTGTCCATGTGCAAGGCAGGCACCATAACAGCAACATTCAAACTGGGTGGCATTGCTGGTATTTGTTATTAGACTTTGAATTCTTCTGATAAATGAGCAGTCATGTGAGCAAGCAGATGAGAGACAGCAGCAAAATCACACAAATGGAAAAAATGATGAAGCTAAATGGGTGAGAGAGAATCAAAAGATGAGAAGGAAGGAGAATGTCATTTGTCGAATCAAATGCAAACCTGCTTTTTGAACTTCGACTTTCACGCAAAGGAACTTCAAAGTTTACTCAGCTAAAACTCAGCTTGGTAACTCCTTCCTTTCTCAGCTAGCGCGGCAATAAACCTTCTTGCCTGTGCTCAGCAATTTATTCTTCAAGATAACCCAAAACCTCAAAGTACCTTTTAACCTCAACCAGCAATAATCCCTCATCATCTTTAAATCACATCCTTGGATATTTGGACGGATTAATCAATTGCTTAGCTGGTTTGCTTTGAAGCACACTCCATCCTTGCTTTTACCATCATCTATAATTCCTTCTGTGCTTCAACCCTCTCCTCAGCCTCAGTCTCATCTATGAGTTTGTACACTCCTTTTGCATATATAAGCTCTTGTCCTTTCTTCACCCTTTTTCTCTTTTTCCTCAGTTAATTAATATTGTGGATTTCGCACCTTATCCTTGCCAATAGCCATTGCCCTGTGGGTTACCTTCCTTGAACTTGAGTATACATCTTTGAGCCATCTCTCTTTGAACTTGAGTCAGTTATCTTTGACACAGATCTAAGTTATCTTGCCCCTCATCTTTGAACATTCCCTTGTGCGCTTTGTCCAGCCAAATCCCCCTCTAGTTAGTACGTTGGGTTGGTCGTATGACAGAGAAGTAGGAAATGGACCTATAGGGTTAAGAAACTTAAAGTGAGCTTTTATTAGAAAAAATGAGTGAATGGAGAGAAGACAACTAGACAAGAGATGGCACTCTAAATACATTCAACAATAGGTTTTTGAAAAGCTGCGAACAACAAAGTGAACCAAGATTGTTTGACTACTTAGCATGTGATATGCTAATAACAAGGAGATAGAGAATATGCTAATATTTTTCCGCCAGCACTTGGATTGTGAGAGGGGGTACTAGATGTGATATTGGTCATGGGGCAAGGCATTTGTGTTCAAGCATGGATGGCCTTCCGTGGTGGCCACAGATAACTTGGGTTGGTAGCTGTTGGGCTGAGCAGTCCACATTTCTCATATTGGAGGTTGTGGATTCCTGGGTGCTGCATGTTATGAACTGGGTCAAACTGTGTTAGAAACATATTATGTAGCAATAAATCAGATATGTATCTATCAAAACATCAGAGGTGGGATGAAAATTGATCACATACAGGTTTTGGAAGTAATGACAATGATTAAAGGTTTGGGCTGCAATGATGGTGAGGCTGACCAGTTTATTTTCATTTTCAATATTGGATTTCAAAGGAGGGGAATGTTGTTTTGGATTACTCTGGTGGCAGGACAGAGCAGTTGGATGGAGCAAAATAGCACAAATACCCAAGGTGGTTGCAACAATGACAAGACAATGATGAATTGGCTCAGTCAATGATGAAGTGTGATATCAGACTTAAAGTATGGCCACACGAGTTTTGGGTCCGATATCACACTTTTTTCAGTGTGCTGAAAAATATTCACCCACATGTGTGCACCTGACATGCTTGAAATTTTGGTGGGTTCTGTTTTCTGCTAAGAGGTCTTGTGCTTTTTTCACCACTAAGATAAATCAATCACTTTTGCTCCTAATTCTTGTCTTTGTTCACACTGCAGAGATATATCTTGCAATTGCTCCTCTGTTCACTTGGCTTTTTTTTCACCCCTCAGATAAACATTCTCTTGCATTTGCTACTCATTTTACTTGAATGTGAGATTTACTTTATTTCTGAAGGCGAGTTAAATGTCTCATCCCTATTTATTAATCATTTGATTTCTCTGTTATCTGATAATGCTGATCACTATAGACCTGGTCATGGAGCAATCAGGGGAAATAATTCCTGGTATGTTTTCTATTTTTCCCTTTCTGTTGAATGATTGGATTTTAATTGTGATTTTGTTGAACACAGGTTTTGAATCACCATCAATAAAGAATGGAAAATTACAATATAGATTTAACTTTTTTGGCAGCTGTCCTTGTTACAAGACAAAAATTCCAGCTCATATGATAAGTTCAGGTCATAAAGATAAACATAATCAGATGTCTGCCACTCTATCTGCAACAGCCACAAGATGTCAGATGCCCAATTCCTATTCTTTTCCACTTGGAGAAGTTCAAAGTATAGTAGATCTGATAATTAATGAAGCTATGGCATCAGGAGTTTAATACCATGTTGCAACTCTTTCTGAGGTGTTGGATTTGGAATATTCAGATACTTCCAAATTTGGCTCCATCTATTCTGTGGAAACTGTCTCAGATTCTCTAACTTCTGTTAGCTTCACAATTTAAGATTGGCTTTCTGATATTAGTGAGAAGCAAGTAGACATTCCTAAGTCAGTGGACATTCTGGTTGAAATCTTTCCCAAGTCATATTGTGTTCCGGTGAATTCTTCCTGGTATTATTTTCCAAACAAGGAGGTGAGTCTGCTTTTGTTCTATTCCCATTTTACTATTATTATTTTGAAGTGTACTATCATAAATTGATTTTATTTGGTTTAAGTATTTTATTAATTCCCTTATTCTTGGCCCCTTGCATAATATTGTATGTCAAATTCTACATGACAGGCTGTGATCAATATTGAGCATTGTGCAGATCATACTCCCAACTTGGCTCACCATGAGGAGGACTAGGCAAAGATTAGCTGATATTTTAGAATTCATCATCAAGGAAAATGAATCAATATTCTTCAACAGGACCTTAATGATCAGCATTAAGGACATAATCAAACAAGTAACTGGGAATTTCACATGGTTATTTCTGCTTGCTTAATTATTTGTGATTCAGAAATGTTCAGGAATTGGTGAATACTTATGTTATCCCTCACGTGAATATTATTCCACAAGACCCAAGAGGAAAGAATGATCATTCTCTATTCAAAAGTTTCAAATGGAGAGAAGAAATCTGACCAGAAACTTGGGTGCAAATGGAATCTAGTTCTGGTACACAACATTACATCTTTGAACCAGTAACCCTGAAGAGGCCATCACCTATTGTCATTCTAATCTTTTTCTATGATATCAATTACTCAAGGATTTATTCAAAATGTATCAAGCCTCAGTACACAACTCTCAACAAAATCCAATCTGTGCCCAAGCAGTTCGTCATCGAAATTCCTGGCCAAATTGATTTCAACAGAAAAGCTCTGTTTGACATGTTGGTGGAAGATTTTCATCTCATTTACTCAGGAATTATAATAGCAGATGGTGATTAATTTGTCAATAAATTTAGCAATAAAATTATGGGTCAGTATTTTATCATAGCACTACTTGGAATATATCAACAGGTGATTTTTATGTGCTAACATTATTGGTTATTTCTATCAATAGAATATGGTGGTGGGAGCAACACCAACAAAATCCCAATTCCCAATCCATGGAGGATTCAGGCCAAAGGGAAAATTATCTGCCATATACCAATCACCTTATATGCTAATGATACTTCAGGCAACAAATCAGAATGGTGGAATAACCATGTATCTTATTGCTTCACTCTAAGTGGTCTCCCACCTCAAATTAAAAAACTGGATTAAAACTGCCACTTTATCTCTACATCTAATTGTTCAGGACCTGTAGAGATTGCTGAACCAATTGTGAAGGAGTTGATATGAGTTGCCCACTGGTTTATTTAACTTTTCCAGGAACAATTGATTCTTGCTGATTCAAAATTTCTTTGGCCCTGACAAAGTGAATTAGCAACAGAAGGCACTATAGGATTTGATGATTATCTGAAGAAAGATGGCCTGTTCATGGAAGTTCCAATTTGCTTCCTGGTAGATTATCCAATGGCTGCAGAATCAAACAACACTCAAAACCCAGTTTCATCCATCAGTCTATGTCACATTTGTTCTTTACAGTGTCCTCAAGGAGAAAAAGCAAACACAATGACCTAAATTCATGATTTGTTTGGTCATTCAAGCTTAACAGAACCAAGAAATTGGCAACAAACTATTGAAAGAACAAGATAATTATGGAATACATCAAAAAAAATAAAAACTAAAAACGAATTTGAAACAGAATAAGAGCTTTTATGAAGAGAATGGATGAACTTCCATATAATTGAACTGAAGAAAAGAAGAATCACAGAAAAAATAAGAATTATTAAGAAAGAGGAAGATGACAGGAAAAGGATTCATAATTCATTCCTTACATTGAAATCCTTTGATGGATGCAAATATATACCAGTTGAGGTATTACATGTAATTCTGCTAGGAGTGGTCAAATATCTGTGGAAAGATTTTATGAATGGAATGAATAAAGGAGACATTACAGAACTACCAGCACAATGGGCAGCATTCAACCCTGAAGGTCTTCATACTCCTCCAATACAACCAAAATACATGGGAACACACTGGAACAGCCTTATAGGCAAAGAGTTCAGAATTGTTATTCAAGAAGCACCATTTGTCATTTTTCACTTCATGAACAATGAAAAAAAATATTATGGAGATGCTTATGCTTGATTGGATTTATGGTAAATCAAAGTGAGATCAAAGATATGGAATAATAACTTTATGAGTTGTCACACCAAATGCAAAGGTTCATATTTCATGTAGCCAGGATGACTGGAATATGGTCAAATAAACCAAATGACAGCAAGAGTGGCTCATCTTCTGAAGATGAAAAAAAGAGGTTTGGCTTGCAGAGGATATTTGGTTGGCCTTCCAAGCTCTAGTGTGTGTGGTTTTGGGTGGGTCTTTGAGAGATCCACCTGCCATTGACTCACCCAAACCAAGGTTTTTTTTTCAGATTTCCCACTGGAGAAATATCATGAATCCCACGGTCAGGTTATTTGAGATCCAAGCTTCAGAGATGAATAAGGTGAGTAAAACATATTAAAAGGTTTGGTTGGCTACCAAATTTTTAAGGTTTCTTGATTGGGACTTTGGAAGAAGATTCTCCGACATAATGATTTTATTTCAAGTGTCAAGAGCATACTTAATCAAGCTTGCCAGCTGTTTCAGTGATAAAAAAGGGATGGGTTTTATAATAATCACATTGCAGGGGTGTTATTGTGCCAAAATCACACACCCTTTACTTTCCCCATCATGTTCCCTGTGCCCTCTGTTGGGGGTGCACCATCTGTTACACCTTCCTGAATCCATCAGAGGATTTGGTCCCCCCAGCTTGTTTGCAACCGAGAGATTTTAAATTTATAATGGAATCATTTTCAAGTACTAAATCCATTCAAACCAAGAGCCCCATTCAAGATTTGACCACCAGTTTCAAGAATTATCTAATACTTATAGCTTTGATATCAGGAGCAAGACTATACTATGAGAGGAAGACATAATACATGTTTTCAAAGAATCACAATCTTCAAGAATCATTTGAATGCTATTAAAACTTTTGAAAGAATCTGAAATGTACCAAGGAGCTGAAAGTGAGATGGTGATAATAAGGCTCTGAATTGATGATTTTATTTCTACTGGTAGATGACCAGAATAAACAGAAAAAAAAAGTGCTCAACATGTGGTAGAGCAGACAGCCAAAAAGAAGCATCTAATAATGAAACCAACATATGGAAAGAGCATTGTATAATAACAATGGAAATAAAAAGCATTACAATTTTTTAATGGAAAAGAAAGCATCAAAAGACTATTGATGGAAAGAGGCATTACAAATAGTAATGGAAACATGGCGCATCATTCCTTAATGATGTAATGAATGAAGAACATCAAAGATTTGATGGAAAGAGGAAGAATGAAAGGGGGGGGGGTATTTTGATGTGAGATGGTTGAGTAGGACTGAAGAGAAGCGGAAAGTCCTGAATTCTGACACCTGAATCAGCCATCATCAAAGTATCAGCTGTTAAGCTCAATAGCAAGGAAATAATGAGACCAGGCACCTTTGTTTTGGCAACACACCTCATTTCCCCCACTCAAATGATTCTTTCATAACTTATCATATCTTGAACATATATTCAAGAATGATAGGAAAATATACTTGAATTATGCAAAGGAAGGATTGAATATGATGTTGAATCAATGTTGATGGTAAAAAAAAATCAATATTTTGTGAGGCTTAACATGTGCAAACAGGAAGAAATGCAAGAGGACACTCAGAACTCCAATTATTCCAAACATTTTGAATATTCAATGGTTCCAGTTCCAAACATTTTGAATATTCAATGGTTCCAGTTCACTTAATATCCAAACATATCTTAAAGAAATCAATCCAGGAGATCCAACAACTAAATTCATTCACACATATCCAGCAGGTGAAATGTACCTTGAATATTCAACACAATTGCTTTGAAGGGAAATGTAAGCCAGTAACCTGCAGAGTGCCACAGGAAAAAAATGGGTTTTCAAATTGAATTCAACACAGAAAAACCAACAGTTTCATACTGAACCATCAAATTTTCTGGCACCACTAGACACACTCACATGTGAAATTTTACCCAGTTACAGATAGAATGATGCAACTATAACTAGAGCAAGGCCTTCATTTTTGGCAAAAGGAAGAAAAAAGCCACTCACAGGTATTGACTCCACATAAAACAATCAAAAATATTAATAGACAATCAGGTAGGGTATGAACAAGAGAATGAGAGATACGAGGCATACCTGTGGTCGGAAGTGGTTGAGGGTTTATGGTTAGGATTGAATGAGAGAAGAGATGAGGAAAACAATAACGAGAGGTGAGATGAAATACAACACGGATGAATAGGGTTGTAGATGATTGTCACTAGGTTAGGGTTTGCCGATCTTGAAGTTTGTCATTCAAACCTGAAATAATCAGTTCTTCTGCAGCACGGCAATTGAGAGCGTGCCAACTACACGTGGTGTTCAATAAATATGACTAGCTCTGGACTAACAAGAACTCATTTGATTCAAGCAACCACAAACGAGCACACAGAACTCCAAATCAGCCCACAAACAATACAATCTCATTTGGTTCCTACTCCACAGCAATCACAATGTAACAGAGGGGGGAATCAACAATTTCCATTGCAACAAAAACCCAGGAATGATCAAGAAAGCCAAAAAACAATGAATTATCATTCAAATATATCTCAAAATCAATCTCAATCTATTTGGACTTCTTCCCAAACATCTAAAAATACCCTGCAACCCAGGAAATTTCATGAATCTGAACCACTCAGCCACAACAAAATGACCTCATTTTCAGGCACATTCATCAAAAGTGCATGAATCTGAAGAACCAATTTCCTTCTCTCCAATATAGTGGCCTGTATTTCTAATTCTTGATGAAACAATGTAGGCCCAAAGGGTTAGCAGTTGAAGAGGTGTAGGTTTGAACTAGCCCAGAATCTCTCAGAGAATTTAGAAGCATAAAATTTATTGTGAATCAAGAATTTAATCTTTGAGGCAAAATAAATTAAGTTCAAAATGATTCCATGTGAACCCTAGA